>VWZY01007922.1:0-53393 GCA_013399075.1 Chloroceryle aenea
AGCCACTAGGCCCAGTCTGGGACTCTCCCAGTGCCTGCTCCACAGCACCACTGGTGACAGTGACATAATTGCCATCAGGGGGGTTGAGTTTGACACTGGTTTTGTATATATATTTGTATATATTTTTTGTATATATATTCCATTGTATTTATTATTATTTTCACTGACATTAAAACTGTTCTAGTTTCCTTTTTTAAACACTCTCTCTGTTATTGCCTTTCTCTTCCCCCTTGGGGAGGGAGAGGGGTTAACAGAGAGCGTCTGTAATGGGTCTAGAGGGCTGCCCTGACCCTAAACCATGACAGGTACATAACTCAAATGCAAATAATAGGTTTTCATTCTCAGTGGCAGAGGAAGATTTTATACAGGGGAGATTACCTTGTGACAGCTTTGCCCTATCAAATCTTTCAATATCTGGACTAATGGCAACAATCACTCCAATTGCATTTGCCATATATTTTGACATGTTTAGATAAGTTATTTGCTGTTCTGATGACTTCTGGAGGAAAACATTTAGCAGAATTTATTCCACAAAGAACTAAATTTGCTACATGGTGTTAGAAATTTCAGCTCCTATATTCCTCAGATATTTCTTGGTACATTTTCCTTTCTCTATTTTTTCCTGAGCATCTCTTTAGTCACCATTTGCTTTCTTTCAGAATGCCTGTTCTCCCCTGTCCTCTCTTTCTGTGAGCAACTATCACCTCAGTTTCTTTATCTTTCCTGACCTCTGTGATGTCTCTGACCCTGTACACCTCTGCTCATCTTTACCCTTTCACTTGCGCCCCAGTCCTTATTTCCACTCAAGCAGCACTCGGGTTTTGGCCCAATGATTTTATGAATGTACCATATTGAGTAGTCAAAGTGTATTGGCATAAAGCTAACACTGGAACATGAACTAGTAAAGTAGTGATGGAGGCACCTTTACTGCTCTTCTGGTGAGACTGAGTGTGAAGTTAACCCTTATGAATGATTCTGACGCCTTAAAGACTGCATTGCTCCAAGCTAAGAGAAAGTTGTTAAAATACTACATCAGGAAGCCCAGGTTCATACATTAAATTCACAGTATTCCCTGTCAACATAAAACTAGCTTATTTTCATCATAATTTAAAATTGTGGTTCAGCAAGCCCTCAGAGTGGGCTTAACATGACTAGTTAAATCAGTGGCTGCAGAAACTTTTCACTCTGAACAATTGCAAGCTAAGAGAATATCTCACTTGTGACTGTTTATTGTTATACTTGGCACTGTAAGTAATTTTGGTATGTTAAATTGGGTAGACCAGGTGATGGTTACAATATCTGCCTAGAAACCATGCAGAATTATTTTCTCCAACTTATGAAACAGCAAGTTCTTTTATCTGACCCTTTTCTACTTACAAATGTTTGCACATCTCTTGCAGCTCTCCCAACTGTTTCTTTCTCTCTTCAATAAGCAGAATCTTACTAGAGGTTGAAGTGATATTTTAGGTTTCAAGTAGTCAAAAGATGATTTTCAAAATGAAAATTCACTTCTGAGAAGTACCTGAGCACCTTTACTTGTGTCTGAAATATGCTTTGTCATCTCTGAGGCTGCTCATTTGGGTGAAAATTGAAATGAGTACAGATGTGTACACCCAGAGCTGGTTTCTAAGGTTAGCATTGGGAAACATCCATTAAAGGCCACAGAAGTCTCTAAATTTTAAGTCTAGAAGTTTTGAAAAAAGCTTTAATTTTCTGTCTGTTTCTTTCGATCATTCATTACCTTTCAGCTCTTGGTGTATTTAAAAACGTATATGTGCACTTTAAGAGTGGCCTTAATACTAAAAAAACATCATTAGATGCAGCATATTGGAAGTTACAGTTTCACTCTCCAAAGGTAATTTTCCCTTCTGGATAGAAATGCTATTTGAAAGGGTTGAAAACAGTTCTTGTTCAAAAAATGGACATCTTAACATACGTGACAGGAAGAAGATAGAATCCTTCTATGTTGAATTTTAACAAAATATATCACATAGTTTTAGGCTTTTTATAAAGAAAACTATCTTCCTATGTAGAGCTGAAAGACCTCCACATTTTTTTCACTGCATCTGCTATAAGGGGAGAAAATACAAAGGGCATTGGATGAAAAGCAGTATCACTAAAATAAAACTGGATTATGAATAGATTCTGCCCTTGATCTCCTACCCTAAACCTATACCAAATTCATTGAAAAATACATTATATCACAGGCTTCTGCATTTCTTAGAGGATGTTTCTAAGGTATTAAATTGCATCATACCACACCCTGAGGCAGTCAAGTTGTTGTAACTTACAAGAGGGAGATTAAATTTTCAGGGGCCATTTTTTAACATTTTCTTCTTCAGAGTTCATAATGGTGAAGTTACAATTTCCCTGTCATTTACCAGAACAATCCCTTAGAGTTTGAAAGAATAAGACAAATATTTTCCATTTTTTTCCTTGTAATGTATTTATGATACTGGTAGCACCACATAGACAGACCTCCCCTCCCAAAGAGTTTTGTATATCGTATGATATCCTGAGATGGGTGATAATTTCATCCTTGGTTTCTGCATTTCTGCTTTTGACTGCTGTTTCTCAGAAATTTCTTCAGGCCTGGCCAACTCTGAGCACCTGGGGTGAGTTAGTGACAGGCCTGGGCTGGGAGGAGCTGGGCCTGTCTCAGCCTGGAAACATGGCTGCTTAGGCCCTCAGCTGTATTTCTATTTTCAGACACTGTAGCTCTAACAGCAAAAAAACTACCAAAGAAGAAATATCACCAGCCAGAAGCATGCATTAAATACCTTACAAAATAAAGAATAGCCTTGTATAGTAAATGTGTTGTCCAGAACGATAGCCTTTAACATTGACTGCAGTACCTAAGCACTTCAGTGTTAAAAAAATAAAATAAAAAGGTAAAACTCAGATGTTTTTCTTTAGAAACGTACCCAAAGGGTACTGCTGCCACCCACTGCAAGGCAAGCCATTTGTGCAGTCACAGCAGAATGAGCCTGTCAACTTTTACAGAAAGTATGTGCACTTATGTAGAATTCAATACTGATCTCTGCACGCAAATTAAATGTAAAATCATTTCTCTCTCCAGCACCCTGACAAAGGCGAGGCTGTCACAGCTCCAGGTCCAACCAGTAGGAAGGATACATGTACCCCCCAAAGCACACAGAGCACACGTACACACCATGTATGTACATACATGTGGCCATCCACACAGAGCACTCACATGAACACTGGAAGCACCAATGGCCTCATCCTGCTTCCCTCTGGATGAGGTGGATGGAGGTCCATTAGAGGAAGATACATCGATCTCCCATTAATATACAGATATATGTCCCACTAATATATAAAATTAGTAAACTGTATCTATGCACTATAAGTACAATGTTGTTCTACACAGGAGGTCAGTAAGAGTGAGAAGGGGTGAAGGGTTTTTTCTGGACCTCAGTAAGAAAGGCCTAACAAAAAATGGCCTAATAAAATATGTTTTAATACAAAAGAATGAGACCAGGAACATAAATAGGATAAAAAGAAGAATACAGGTAACAAGTAAAATTTATAGCCCCTCAGGTGCTGGGTGCCCTGCCTTTGTGCAGCACTGGATGGAGCCTGGACAGATTTTCCCACAGTGGACTCATTCATGGAGGGTTTCCTTCTTCCCATGTCCTGGCACAGAGGATGGGGTGGGATGGGACCTCTAGAGCAGCTGTCATTCATGGCTGCTCAAGCCCCTGGCCCAAGGCCCAGTAGAGTAGCCACATCTGTTCAACGTCACTAACTCTGAATATAAGACCTTCTGCAAGGCTCTCAGTACAAACTCAGTTCTCTCCAGGAGCTGGGCCTACACACACCATTCAGTCAGCAACCAAGTCTGGACCCTCTCACCTCTGGATATATCTGTCCTCTTACTGCAGCCTCTGCAGCTGCTGGCAGCACAGGCACATCTCCCACCTGCAATCGCTGCACTCAGTGCCCATCACACACACCCAGAAGGTAGTTAGTAAGGAACCAGGACAGGCTGCACTGATCAGGTGAAGGGCAAGGCTAGAAAAACACACTGACCAGCACTGTTTTCCCACACTTTCTCCTTCCAAAATTACCTTTGGGTCAGCTGGTTAAATTGTTGCTGAAGAAAACAGCTGCTTTTCCCAGAATCCTTGGTTGCCTGGCTGCTCCATGCATGAAGCATTTCTAGGGCCAGCATCCTGGAGAGCAGTTAGCCGTGGGCAGCTCCGTTAGCATTTCTCTTGAGACCTTTATAAAATCAGTCTCCTCCTTCATATGGATGAAGATTCTTTCAAGAAATCCCCGCTTTGTGTCACAGAGAAGCAGCACTAGATAATGCTTACAGCGTCCAAAGAGGGAAGATCCAGCTACAGCTGAAGGCAAAGTGTAAATGAAGGGGAAAAAAACCCCAACCAATTTTTTTATGGCTGTTTCAGCCATTCGAGATGACATCGTTAGCTCCCATCCATTTCCAGGGGATCTTCCAGAAGAGCTGGTCCAGTTACTTTGTGCCAAGGATTCAGAACCTTACCCTTAAGTCTGGCCATGAGAAAGAGTCCAAGAGTGGCAATGGCTCTTCCCCAGTGTCCTGGTTCAAGTGATGCCCTTAGAGGTGTAAGGGGCCGCTCTGACCCTAAACTGTGACATCTATCAATGCATGAAGTCCTATTTTTCTGCTCCGGTTGGAGGTGTTGGCACTCCAGTATAATTTATTTTGGTAATGCTGTTAATATAGTTATTTCCAAGTCCAAAGGAAGATTTGAAGCAGTGTTTATTCAGCTTTTGATCCCCTCTCTTGCTGAGTATCTGGCCCTAACTGT
This sequence comes from Chloroceryle aenea, assembly GCA_013399075.1. Taxonomy (NCBI): domain Eukaryota; kingdom Metazoa; phylum Chordata; class Aves; order Coraciiformes; family Cerylidae; genus Chloroceryle; species Chloroceryle aenea. Next base: position 4,815 of record VWZY01007922.1, read on the forward strand.
GTAAGGCCAACAGACAATCACAAAGATGCAACTTCTTGTCCATGTATTTTTTTCATTGCTCCACCTTACTTGAAAAGGGGTCACTGGCTTCCTCAGACAATGCCTGTCACACCACAACTGAGCAGTTTTAACTGTAGGATGAGAAGCTAGAAGAACTGTATAGATTGAAATAAACATGACAGCTACTGGGTTAGGGGATACAAAACTGGTCTCCACCCACAGAGGAGCACTGAGGACAATGGCAGGTCCCAGTGGCCCAGGTATTCTGTGCCTTGTGTTCAAGCCTGGCAGTCAGAGCAACTTCGGCAGCAGTTGGGACACTTCCCAGATCAATGGAGTTTCGGGGAATTGCCTCAAAACAGTCGTTTCCAGCATGGCTACTACCACGAGTTTCCGGTGTACTGCTGGATTCATTTTAGCAGCATAGGATAAAACCTTCCTCTGGAACTTGTCCTCTAGTTGTGACATTGATATTGCCCGTGGATTGTCTAAGGACACACAGGATTGTGCCACAGGTCTCAAGACAATGGTCAAAGGGGTTGCTCATGAAGTTCCTTTTTTCCCCAACAGTTTTGGCCAAAACACAATCACATAAGCTATGTAGTCTGAAGGACTACAAGAACAGTACACTCCCACCACACCAACAAAAACAGAGTACTCATGCCTGTCAAGTGATTCATGACCTTGTGATGCCAAGCTTGGTATCCTCGCCTTTCCTCTGGCCCGCAGATTATCACTGGCTTCAGAGTCCACGTTTCCTTACAGCTGAAATGCTGCCTGCAAATACCCCCCACAAGCGTAGCTGCACCAGCAGGTAGGTCCTTTAAGGGCACAGGTTCACAAGCCTTATGTGCTTTATTTAACAAGAGCAAGGACTCCAAGGCCTGCAGAGTAATGGGAATCCTGGTGTCCGGAGGGCAAACCTGCTAGTCCAGGACTGCAAGTCAGTGCATCATCCCCAAGAGTTCACCTTCACCACGACTCACAGCAGTGTCACCTGCATGGCTTGGCCTCTTGCCTCTGCTTCCCAGGGGTTTGAGCAGAATAAGGGCTGAAGACAAGATGGGCCACAAACCAGCCTGATCTGAGGGTAACTTAGTGAACTGCACACAACCAAGTGTAGATAAGGAGAGTCCCAAAGTCCTGTAATGGGTAGGGATCTGTCAATCAATACACACCCTAATGAAAGCTGCTTCTTTCTTATGCTGTGGAAAAATCATCATCTTTCAGTTACAAAAAGCAAACCACTTGTTTGAAAGATAATCGTGTTTTTATTGTTCTAAGCTTGCACTTGTGGAACATAATAAATGACCTGATATAATGACAACTTTGCAAGAGAAGAATCCTCCTCTCCTCAACATCTGGACAGCAATATATAAATATTTACAATGAAAAATAGGGAAGGGAAGAGAATGAAGTCAATGTCAGCCAAGTCACTTTGTTTCTACACATCTGATTTTGAACAATTATTTCATTCAATTCCATCTTAACCAACACTTTCCTTTCACAGTACTGGGCTTTAACTTCATTTTTTTTTAGATCTTATATGCAATACACTCCTGCTCTGCTTCTATAGTTTTCATCTGTACAGCAACCATAGGATTTCCCTACTATTTTTTTTTCTTGTTAAATTTGAAAACAAGAAAAAAATTAAATATAAGTTTATGTCTCCTGATACAAAGCTTCTCACACAAACACATCACAACACAGAAAATCAGAATAGTGAAATGCTGTACAGCTTCTTAACAAGGACATTACGTGTGAGTCCAAAACTCTTGGCTTTAACAAAAGCTCTCTTTAAATACAATAAGTATATATAGAAAAAATAACCTTCTTTTCTTGTTAAAAAAGGAAATGGTGCTTTCAGTAAACAAAAGATGTGATTTCCTGGACACAGATATAACTTACAAGGTGGGGGAAGAGCTCAGAAAGCTTCAAATTAAATTGGCTTTAGTTTAAAAGGATGATTTAAGAAGTTGATTGGAAGAGGTTCAATCAGCCNGAAGGCTTTCATCGGAACTGGTTGTCAGCAGGACCAAGAACTGCTGGACGATTCCCTGAAGGAGAAAGAAAAGCCCAAGAGACAGATAAGATGACATCACTGGCATCTTCTGCACAGGGATACCTTGTGGTACCCAGGCCTGCTGTCCTGGTTTGAGCAGTACCCTAAACCGTGACACCTGCCAAGGAGGTAGAGGGAATCCAGGAAAGGGCAAGAAGCATTTCTACCCAACTGTTAGCAAATCAGCTATGCTGGACTCATTCTTTCTGCAAAACCCCAGAGCTTCATTTTATCTTCAGAGGACTTTCTACAAAGGCTTATAGTGATAGGATAAGAGGTGATGGCTTCAAAATGGAAGAGGGTAGACTTAGGTTAAAAATTAGGAGGAAATTCTTCACTCTGAGGGCGGTGAGACATTGGGCCAGGTTACTCAGGGAAGTTGTGGATGCTCCATCAGTGGATGTGTTCAAGACCAGATTTGATGGAGCCTTGAGCAACCTGGTCTAGTGAGAGATGTCCCTACTATGGCAGGGATGATCTTTAAAGTCCCTTCCAACCAAAACTATGTTTTACCTAGGGAAGCAACGCATCCTTACATGTTTAGTATTTGTCTAAATGTGCATTTATGGATATTAAAGAAAGATACAAGATATATCAACAGCAAGAAGGAAGAAAACAGGCCCTACAGCTTTAAGTCAAACTCAGTAGCAACATTATTAAAAATTCTACCATCAGCCATGCCAAAGGTGATGACTTAGGGAAGTTAAAAGATACTCTACACTACATCAAGAGCATCTTGTGTCAAAATCAAGAGGGGAGTTGGGCTAGGGTTATGCTTTTCAGCTGACCTAGGGTCTAACCCTGATACAGTGTTGTAGCCCTCCCTTTCACTGCTTTCTGGAATGCTTTTCCTGAAATCTAGCAGTTGATTTTTCTGACAAATGGGAGCTTTAGAAACAGATACAACAAATTAAGACAAAGTCAGAATAATTACCACATCCTGCGCATGTTCCCCTAAGAGCTTACCCATCACCCATCTCTGTGAGCTTAAAAATCAAGTGTTAGGCCCTTCATAAAGGTCCTTTCTGCAGTCTTTTGTAGAATTCACTTGAAAAGATGGTGAAAAAAAGTGGAATGTAAAAGGAATTCTACCTTTTTTTTTTCTTCCCGTATTACACCAGAAGATAGCTATTCTACTGCTTGAGGAAGGAGAAGAATTACATGTAGACTGTTTTCCTCTGACATGGGTACATACACCGATTGCAAGACCTACCGTCTACTGAGGAACAGTGAATACAGGCTTCTAAGTAGAGAAAAAATGAAGATGTAGATTCACAAGCTGCACACATGAATACGGAATTTACACCTGCTCAGTACCTGAAACTGATTCTACATTTCAAAGCTCAGCATCCATATTAAAAAATATAATCTAAGGGGCACCTGGTAAAAGTGAGTGAGTATTCGAAGCTGTGAGCACATTTTGGGTATTGAGTCTTGAAATTCTTTCATCCTCTTGCTCTCTTCTTCCTCTTCTGATGCAGTTACTCCCCACTTGCCCTACACAGAGATCAAATGAGTTAAGAGGTCAAGTGACACACAGTGAGTGTTGCCAATTGGGTCACCCTCTGCCCAGCTAAAGCACCATGTTTCTAGAAACCAATCATTGCCACAGAAAGCCAAACACAAGAGTCTCTAATAATTAAATTATCAGCTCCCTTGGTGGTTGTACAGCCCATGAAAGAAATCTAAGGCTAGCAAAGCAGGCGAGCCTCACACCAGCACTGCATGTCCCACAGACTGACAGTAGGGAGGCAGACATGGAGTTGCAGCATTTTTTGCAAGGGGGTTCAGAATATTAAAGACTCTTCCATTTCCTTCACCTCAAAGAACCCTAAGTTTCTTATCCTCCAAAGCCTACTAGAGAATCTACTCACCTAGAGGTTTTGAGCAAGATAGAAATGGAAAACACCATTCAACAGTTTTGTTTGAATTCACTAACTACTGTTGATGGAATTTTTCTCAACTACATTTTTCATTCTTGCTGCACCTCTACATGGTATCTAAACCCCTGCCTATATCAGAAGACAAGTATAGCGGTCACTATCAATTTCTATGTCCTAGTAACACCCTTACTGTACCTCAAGTTCACGCTGCTTTTTCCGCTCTTCAAACTGCAGCCGCAGCTGCAACTCCTCCAAAGCAGCTCTGTACATTGAGTCTTGGGCATTCTGGAGCTCAATGATCTGATCAAAAACAGCTCGGAGCTGGTTGAGAAGTACCTGTGAGATAGTTAGGCAACAAAACAATAGAACAGTTGTGCAGCAAACCAGTTTCAAGTTACTCCCATTCTTCAGAACATGAGTACATTAAACCTACACACATCTGTTGAGACTGTTTCGCAAAGCTTCAAGTCAGTTGTTGCATGATCACACAGCTTCTTAGGACCAAAACCAACTGGCCCACACTGTAACAAGTTTTATAACTCGTGTCTGTCACTACATCCTCAGAGCCTACCCTAATAAGGTCTTATATCAGAGGAAGAAAAATTACTTTTCCCCTTGCTCACAGAACATAAGAGAAGGGGGCTCCCAAGGCACAAGCCAAGATCACAAAGCTACAATTTAATGCAAAGGTGAAGACTTACCCTGGAATCACTGTCCAGCAAGCACCGAGCTATGATTGTGTCTAGAAAAACTTCATGAGCTGCAATGATGTGATCCAGGTCTTGTGCTTGCTGGACCTTGTTCCACAGTTCATCCCACGAACATTCAAGCACCTGGAGCAATGATTCAGGATTGGGCTGTTTTGATTTGCTAGATGACAAGCTCTTTGAAATTTAAGACACACAACACATACAGAATATTAAAAGTACTTAATTTTTAAGCAACCAATTGGGTGGATAAAGTATACCTCAAATGTAATGTAATACTGCATTTGATGAATGAAATGGACCATTTCTGATGCCAGAACGTGACACTGATGCAGCACCCCAGAAAGCTCTGTAAAAAATCCAAAGAGATGGCATGTTAAAGACTGCAAAGACAGGCACAGCCATCAAACCAACTTGGTAAACTTTTTCTGCCAGTGTGAATATTTCAGAGCAGCCACTCATCTTGGATGGTAGCAGCAATACTGGCTGGCAACAGATGAGCAAAGAACATTGCACAATCAGCTCCTAGACAATGTGAGCCAAAGATGACACTGACCATGTGCTCAGACAGTGCTGAACACTTGCTGAGTTTCACAAATGAAATGGTCCCAAGAGACCAAAATACAGTTAATGTCCCATATATTCTTTTGGGTGAAAATCTGAGGTCTCACATTTGGAGTTGCTTCTGGGACCTCTCACATCTCCTACCATTAGTCTTCAAATCACAGACAGTGTATTTTTGCATTACTTAGCTACACCGAGACCCAAAGAGAGGGTGGTTGTGACAGGAGTAGGGAATTTGTGGCTCACGTGGTCCAGGTTCAATTCCCTGATCCACAACAGAGACCCAGAGGTAACGAATGGCCTCAGCTGCTCACCTGCAGAAGGTGGCACCTCTGTTTTGGGAGGATAATGTCAAGATTACCATCAGCAGCAAAAAATTCTCTCAGCCTTCTGAAATCAGGTGAATAACCAGACAGAGGAATTAATGTCTAAAAAACTACCAGTTTGCCACTGCAGACAAGCTAGGACACTGCTAGAAAAGGAATTCTACGTTTTTACACCTTGGCATGTTACAGAACCATCCAATGACCTGAAAGATACTACAAGCAGCTACTCTGTTCTTCATTTATTATGCCTTTGCACAAAGACTATCCGAAACACATTATGTTGCATCTATTTTAAATAAGACCAATGAAAAACAGGCACCAGAGTTGGCCAAATAAATTCCTCAGCATTGGTGAGTTGGATACATCTGTGTTTCTTCCTCCAATTACTGACAGAAGAACAGCAAGCTTAACAATACTGTCTATTAAAGTATTCCTTTGAATATTAAAACCCCTGGATGTTAAGAATTTTTGGGAACTGTGACTAAAGCTATCTTTGAAAGTCAATGCTGCCTCTTGGTGACTGAAAAACCAAAACCCTGCACAACTGCTTTCTCCTACCAGTAACTGTCTTCCATTTGGTGCTCTGCAGCTGGCAGGACAGGTTGTGTTTTGGAGGGAGAGAAAACAAAACCAATTTCTACTACACCTTCATAAATCAGTGCTGGGGTGGAATACCTCTGTATTTCAGGAAAAAGTCTACTTGCAGCTTCCAGCTTAGACATGCCAGTGAGCAAAAAAGACTCATGTCCCTCCAGGGAGGAGGCAGTATGTGTCTCTGTGAACACTCTCCTTCGTCAGAGGCACAAACTGAGAGATTCAACATTGGCTGCTTCTGCCAACAATAGCTATAACCAGCTTGGCCAGCATTTTAAATGGCTGCATCACTTAAAACACAGCCAAACCTAAAACCAATAATCAACTGAGCTTTAACGTAGAAAAGATTGCTCCATAGCAAAGCGTAAGAAAGGCCTCTCAAGGAGGGGCAGGGAAGGAGGACAGGGGAGAAGCAGAAAAAAATGTTAAAAAGTCCAATTTCTTCCTGAGAACAAAAGAACACATAAAACCCCAGCAATGGGAGAAAGCTCCAGCCTGAGGACCCTCAGATGATGAGAATAAAATCTGTTAACTGAACCCTAGTCTCAGAGGGAGCAGAATGCAAGAATGCATAGACCAAAGGTTTTGAGGCAAACAAGCACTTCTTTGGGACAGGGGAATGACAGTAAACTAAATCCTGTCTCCCAGGAGCAGAAAGGAGATCTAGTCATCCTGGGCAGTCCAGAGATCAGCCCTGTGCACTACAGCAGACTTCACAAGAGCTTGTTTCCTAGTGACCTTCTGAGGCTGAGCTGTCCGCTCCCGTGCACCACACAGTTCCCAATTATAAAAACATAAATATATCTTTTAAATATTACTGGGCCGTGAAAAGTGAGCCAGAGCAGATGCTCACAAATAGGACTGTATTCTCAGTTGAGAAGTAGGATCAGAAACTCCATTAAATATACTCCAGCGCCACTACACTTAAGAGCTTTCCAATTTCTTCTCCAATATCTGTTTCTCTTCCTCTTCTGTTCTTAGCTAATCAAAAGCACAAGAAATGACCAAAGGAAAACCAGTAAATTCAGAATTGCATGTGTGAGAGGAACGACTTCCAGCACAAGGGGGAGACACAGGGTGCAGACAGGAAGGCATCAAGGCAGATGAGTGAAAGGGAATGGAAGAGTAACCTTTTTCCAGAGACAAGGGGTATTTCATTTGCTCACTGCTACAAAAACTCACAACTGAGGATTCATTAAAACAACAAGAAACTTCCATTTACAATAATGTCATTTATCTTCATCATCATCATCTACCACTAAACAGTCAAGTCAGAAGTAGCAACGAAATATAAAATTCATCTGCTCCAACAGATTTATTTATATTTTTTTCTCTCTTAACACACACTGGTCTAAATCCCATTTACAAGTATGTCACCCACCTAGGCCCCTCTCACCTGGTATACTTTTCAGAAGCTTTGCATTGCACATGTGCCCTTTCCATATATCTGTGAGTATGTACTCCATTCGCTTCGCTCGCCAAAGAAAATTGAATACCCTTAGATAGTGGCTCATGCACTCGCGTGTAAATACCTACAAAACAAACAAAACACTGGTACAAATTTAATAGACCGAGAACCTCTTCAGAGTCCACCTTATCTGGCCCACGCAGTTTATTGATAAGTACTGTCAAAACAAAATCCCTGGAAAAGCCAGAGCTTTTGGAAAGATCCTCCCACAAGGTCTGATCTGAGTTACTAAACATTTAAGCAGGCACAGGGCACTGCAGGAAGTGTCAACAAGGGATGAACATGACAAAACCTTCTCAAACGACATGAAAAATTCCTTCTGCTGGTCAGGCTCACATTTTGATGTCCTGTTTTTTAAAAGAAAAGGTTCTTTACAATAGAGCAGCTGTTTTTTCAGTAGTTCTAATGAACATTACCTATCAAATTTAATTTAGACAGTACAGATGGGTTCTCCTCAAATACATTCTTCAGTCCCTTGCAAATTATCCCAAATTAGCAGCTACAGACTAGTAATAATAGAAGAAGAGAAGCACTCCATTTATTAAGTACTTGCTAAAACCTCTGCTGGAACAAATGAATTATTGATTTTCAGAAATGATTATTTTAAATGTAGCTTTTCAGCAATCATGGTTAATTTCTAAGAACTGAGATTTTGGCTCAACTGTTTATACAGTGAGTGCATCCTAGATACAAAAAAAAAAAGCTTATTTCCATTAAAAAAAAATAGTTAGCAATTTAATTTGGTATCTGAGACATGCTCACAGCCAGCAGTACATGACATTACCGTTGCTATTGGCCCATCAACGTGATAGTCCAAGCTGAAGACATCCCACCCAGTGTCCCCAGGGGATACCTGTGTTAAAAAGATATGATACTTTCAGTTTATAATCAGGGCATACTTGCTGAAGATCAGTCCTTGCTTACTCTTCCGTTCTCCAGAGACTATGGGAAAACAAGCATCCACATCAAGATAAGATAAAAAGTAGCAGATTATGTGGGACTGGAGCTTTCTTTCTTATTAACTCAAGCTCCTTACCAGAGGTCTCTTCCATGAAACACACTTCCATTGCTTCACTCTAACTACTGGTGACAAGAGGTTACCCTCCAGATTCTTCTAAGAGCAACAGCAGTAGGAGCTGTTTGCAGAACCTCAAATCAGGGCCACCACCATCAGTTACTGGTAGAGCCTGAACACTTGGGTTCATACTGTCAATCAAATGGTTACAAACCCACAGCTTGAAACACGGACAAAGGCAGGAAATGGGAAAAGAAGACAAAACTTATTAAATGAGGTTTACATAATTCAAAGTAGGCTTTGATATGAGTGAGGAGAGGGGAATGCATTCACTATATACACATATGAAACACTATAAACACGTATTTGCCTCATCTAGATATCAGCACACATGCACACAGACAAAAAAGGGTATGTCTCAGACCTCCAGAAGTCGAACATCCAATCGTTTGAGGATCTCAGGATTATCAAACTGGGCATTTGTTGCCCTCACAGCCGTTTCAAGGATTCCAGTTAGATTATGCTGATATAAGGTTGTAGCTGGTCGTGCAAGCTCTGGCCTGGTGGTTATGAAACACACAGTCAGGGCATATTACTGAGATATTCTGCATCAGCAATTTGGTAGTAACTGCAGCACACAGGGAAAGACTTTTCTGACAGGCTTTCAAAACTTCTCATAGTACTCTCTCAGTCTAAACTATGAGGAAAACTAATAAGCAAAATATTTGAGCAGAATAATATGTCTATTGATACTCAGCTATACACCTGACTATGAGCATGAGGTGCAACTTCAGCCTCATTTATTGCCAGTGATTTGAAATTATCAGGATTGCCAGAGTAACTATTATGTAATTTGGCTTGCATTCACATCTAAAATGAGGCAGATGGCATTATTAACACAGCAAACCAGTAATTTCACTTCAGTTTTGAGAGACTTACTGGTAGCCATCTCACTGGCTTAGCAGTGCTGGCAGAAGCACACAAACCCACCTTCTCTAAGTCACTGAAATTTCCCAGAGATGTAATATGAAGTAACAAGCACCTTGCAATATTCCTTTCCCCACTGTTGGTACTGGAAACGCCCTCACTACTTCTGCTTCACATGTAATAGTGACTCCACAAACTTATCTTATTCAGCTTTACATTAATTTTCACTTCAAAAAGCACAGTCATGTACAAAACATCACCAGACAATTTTGATTTACAAACAAGTTAGTGGAAGTTCTATTACAAAACCTGCCTTTTAGACCAAATGAGAGCTTTCTAAAAGACATTTTTGATAGACTTAAGTTTCTTCAGTAGCACCAGCATGTAAAAGCAGTGAACTTGCAAATACACTTTAAGAACCAAAACTACTATTTGTGGATACACTTGAGTGCGTAAAATGGAGTGTGATGAAGCATCAATTTAATAATAAAAAAGAATGTATTGAGAGGTTTAGACACAATGTTTTGAACCAAACACCTCCAAAATACACTAGCAATGCCTTTCACAGCGATGCCAACTAGTGGCATCAAGAGTAGCAGAATGTGTCTGCTTAAACTTGCTGACAGGAGGGAGAGAAACACTAACATCTTGTCACAGGGTCGGGATAAAGATATAGATATTAGTCCAACTTTTCAAGACATTGTGAAATGGTACTGTATACATTCCCTACCAAAAATGAAAAACAAAGTTCATGCCTCAGGGCCAAAGAAATTAAACTCAAACTAGAATTTAAAAGTTGTTCAATTGAACCTTTGAGTAGTAAGATATTTTAAAGGTCCTCTTCCCAAAGCAAAACTGTTTCTGTGTGGATCATGCACATCTGCAAGCATCAGAAATTACACATAATTACTCTTCCTACTCTTACTTGAGCAAGTCCATTAAATGCCTGATAAAGTCTCCTTGGCCAAGTAGCAAGTAGCGCCTCATGGCCTGCATGTGTTCCAGTAAGTTGTACTTCTTATTGAGAACATCCAGTAGGTATTTGCTGGTTTCAAAATAAGCTGCATCAATTTTCTCTTGAAATGCATTTTCCAGATCTGTGAACAAGTCAGCAGCTAAAGAAAGAAAGAAAAGTTAAAATCAAATTAGTATTTTCCCCAAACTCAGTGAAACAAGCTTTGGAATCAAAACCTACAAGCAGAGAAACTGGTATTTATTCTCATCCACTGTATACATTTGGCATAGCACAAGTGAAAGCAAGTCTAAAGCAGCCCATACTTCAACACTATTACTTCTAATCTGTGCCCAGATTTTGTACTTTCCAATAAGAGCTCACAATATTTCATGACTTCTACAGAGAAAGTGACTCTTTAAGCTTGCTGACATGTTGTAACTTACAGAATCAAATAATTTAAAGGAGTTCCAAAAGCTCAGGGTTAGAGAAAAGCTTTGCTGGGGGGACCTAAATCAGAAGTCACATCTAAGGGTGAGAGTGAAGGAAAAAAATCTAAACCCAAAAAACCCCAGGAAATCAATGAATCAGTCATAGCATTCAACAGAAGAGTTCCCACATAAGTCAGAATGAGAGAGGAGGGAAGATGCTTGCGTTCTCTTGGGGACAGACAGACGTTGTGTTCTGAGGCCACAATTTTTGGCAGAAAGTAGGACACCAGCCTTTAGCAGGAAGCATTTTTGACTCTCCTACAAGCTACAAGCTTATTAGGAAAGGGACTGCAGTAAGGCTGTTAGGAGATAGCAAGTGTGGCCTCTTTAGGCAACACAGAGCAAAGCTTGAAATACTGAACTGCCAACTATCATGAGATTCAGATATTCCTCAGCATTGAGGTATATACTCCCAGTTTCAACAACTTTTAATTGCACAACCACTGTGCTAACTGTAAAAAAATCAAGAGCCAGGTACCAAATTAGTGTAAGACAGGGCACTGATTGCTTCAGTATTACTTTCAACCTGTAATACAGACACAAAAGATGAAACCCAAGTTTCATGTTTTTCCGATGAGATTCAGCCTGAGTTAAGAAAATCAAAGATTTTAAAGTGAAGAAATAAATAGTGGTTTTAATAAAGAAGTCACTCTTTCATGGGGGAAACCTCACAAAGTCTGGTTCAATGACATTCTCTGGGGCTTCCAAACTCTTATTCAGCAAGCTGTGAAGCTCTCCATACAATACCAAAAGTGCAAGCATACTGAGAGGTGTCAGAGATGGCACTTCCATAACACACTGCTGTGCTCAAAATCCTTACACTAGGAGATTACTACTTAGTCAAGTAGTACATATTAAGCTTAGTGATGTGAGAACTAATACAGCTTGTAGTAAAGAATCCTCGGAGTGCCACTTCCAGTCACAGACAGCAAACCAGTTCTAACTTTCATCTCTCTTTCCCAACTGGCAGATCCTGTCCTCTTCACCGCTACCTTCAGAAGACATGTTCAAATGTGGCCACTTGTATGTGTACCAGCCACTGATCTGCCACATGGCTTCACTGCTGGCTTTAGAGGAAGAAGGAAGCTATATAAACCAGTTATAGAAAGTTATATAAACCAGGAGTTTACAGACAGAACACTGTAAGTTACAATATCCCAATGACCTGTTCCAGCAAACATCTTACCACAAGATGCTACGAGTCTAATGGACAAAGCAAAAATAAAAAAGGATCAAGCCAACCAAAAAAGGCTTATAAACTAATACCTTCAGCTACTGGACACAGAAGTTGGGCCTAGGACTGGCTGAAGGGAGTGGCAAAGCCAAGAGGCAACAAGCAATTGCCTAGTTTGCCTCTGGCAAGCCTACCAAGTCACACCTGCTGGTCCAGCCTCCACTCACAAACAGGGGAGCATGTTTAAGACAGCACCTATGGCTAAGGACACATGGACCAATATCAACTTTGTATCCCAAGCAGGAAAAAAAGTCTTTCCTTTCTCCTTAGTTCTGCCCTCTTGCCTTGAGGGAAGTGAACGGGCCACAGTACATCTCTGAGACTGGAAAATTCAAATTTGCACATGTAGCTGTAAGACACCAGCTCTGCACACACACACACACACACACACCCACACACACACACACCCCAGTATAGGCAACGACACATCCCTGTTTGACATGCAGAACTACTGAAAAAGTTGCTTACATCAACAAACAAGAGGCCTAGGCACAAGATGTTAAAGCTGTGCAAAATTATCTCAGGACACTGTGAAAAGCCAGAAATGGGTCAAGAAGGGGCCAGGCAAAAAGCACTGGCAGACAGGTCCACCAGGAGTTGCTACTGAACGCAATGGTCTCATGTCATTCTAGGTTCAGAAGTTCCCAAACTGTGGACAGCTAGAGGTTGGAGCCAGGATCACTTCATCTGCCTTTTTCATCATCCTTTCTCCCCGGGTGCCTGATAAAATCCCCTGTCAGGCAAGATGACCACCAAGAACCACACAGCTCTTCATCTCAAACTTCCCATTTTGATATACATTCAGACAATTTTTTACATCATGATTACTTTAACATCAAAAGGAAACAGGGGAAACCTAAGAGTTAAGATTTCAAAGCAAATTAAAGAAATAAAAAACTACATATAGCATTCAGATTTAAAATGAGAAAAAGCTGGCATCCTAGCTTTTCATCATCTTATTGTAAGTAATTGGGACTCTCAGAATATTGTCAGATGACACAAATAAAGGACCACGGGATGCTTTTCCAACATCACTGTCACAGAATGTTCTTTCTGGCTTGGTAAAACACCCTAAATACACACGTGGGTTTGTGCAAATTAAGGCAGTGCAATACTACGAGGTATTTAGGCTGCAGACCATAAGCTCAGCATGACTTCAGCACACAGCAGATGTAGTGGATAAAATCCATTTCTAAAACTACATGTCTGTCTGAAACAGGTATTCTCAGTACTTAAGATAACGCACTTGCTTTGAAGCTCTTGTCCTCTACTTAATATGGAAGCTATATTTGTACAGATCTTCCATTCAATAAAGGAGATCTAAGTGCAAATTAAGTAAAAATTGGAAAAGCACAGCCAGAACAGTATGTAAAGTGGTGTAAGTAGTGTAGTCAAAGAATGTTTTTGCCTTTTTCAGGAGTAGCTGGCAAGATAATGGTTCAAATGCATTTACAGCCCTTTTTCACTTAACCCTGACATCCTCTCTGCACTTGAAGGACATCTCTGACTAGGCGAGCACTGCGCACGATACAAAATTCACATTATTGGTGAAATATTTTTGCAGTTGTGAGCAGGACTTTATTATCAGAGCATCTTTCATGGAGGTACTCATGCTGTGGAGAGAGTTAAAAAATAACCCAAGGTTAATCTGGATTTAAAAAAAAAAAAAAAGACAGAGACAATCCTATAAAATCAAGGTTCAAAGCACATAGAATCATAGAATGGTAGGGGTTGGAAGAGACCTCTGGAGTTATATCTGAGTATAGGAATATCAGAAAATATATAGCATGAAATGTCAAAAAGTGCAGAGTGATATTTTTGAAAAATTAAGTAAAGAACTTGACAGAAATACAAACGTTCAGGTAATTCTTCTCTTGGCAAAAGCTGGATATACTAGTAGGACATCATTATACTTCTAGAAACTGTGTACAAAGTAGCGTCAGGGAAATGATCCCAGTGATCTATGTCTTAACAATTGGACTTGGTGGTATATTGACTAAGTTATAAAAAGAAGTTATAGTAACAAAATATCACCACCAGAAGAAACCAAATTGTCCTACCTCCCAGGTAGAGCAGCACCTTACCTTACATCCTTTGCCTAGTACCACACAAAGTCTCTTTGGGTGACATTTTATTTGCTATCTTTCATCACAAGAACGTTAATTCCATTGCAAAAACTATGCCCCTAAAGCACAACCACAAATGGTATTTAAGTTCCCATTCACTGAAACTGAAATTTCTTTTAAACAGAGAAATAACCTGAAGGAAATCTGATAGTTAAGTTTTCATGTAACATTCAACAGTTGACAACCCCATCTTAAGTAATCTTCAAAAAGAATTGTATTAACCTTCCATGTACTCAGTTTTCTTCAGACATATTATAGTGGTAGAGAGCATTTACAGAAAGGCTTCTGTCCTGCCTCTTTTTACTGCTCCTTCTTGTATTTACAGCTAGTTGATTTTTTGTTTTTAATCACAAAATTAATTCAGTATTATTATGGAATCTTATGATAAAGAATATTTGATGAGAAGTCATGCGTATTAAATTCTTAGTGCAGCACTCAAGAATATTCTTGTTCCCACCCCAGCCTTCTGAAGAAGTGTCAACTGACGGCAGACTGTTTTCTGAATGGTTTTCTTCAGAAATCCAGTCTATTAACAACCATTCAAACCCATCAAACTAAGGCAACAAAACTACAGATATGCATCTTCATAAATCTTTTGCAATATGCAAGTATGACGCCGGTACACTACCATCTTGGGAAGACTCTGCAGATTTTGCCACAGCAATCATCTTCGTGGATGGAGTTTGATCATGACAAACCTGATGCAAGAAGTTGATGGATTTTCCTATCAGGAGGACCTGAACATAAAAGGATTTTTTGTTTAAGTGATTTGCATATAAAAAAAAATATCCCATACCACCAAACAAAAATGCCACAGGTAACCACCAGGACAGCAGGATATTTTGTCATCATTCTGTGCTCTTAGCTTCACAATCCCAACCACAGCAATCCAGAACTTCAATGCTAACACAAAAAGGTTTTATACACAGACTTCTTTCCCCACCTCGAGATCTTGTTAAACAAAGGTTGTCAGAGAATGGATAGAAAAAAAACCAGTCTCACAGTCTTCTACAGCAAATTCTGAAATTCTTAGGATGATTACTTAGTGTTAAATCTGGTCTCTTAATTTCTTACTGGAAATCTAAACAGCAGCATAGAGCAAACAAATCATCAGAATATTAACTTTTGAATTCATACCTTCTTTGATTGCTCCATTGTAATAAAAGAAGGGATCATTGATTTCCTCAAACTGTATTTGTCATGCCACAACCGATCTGTTTTAACTGTAGGATCTGAAGCTACAAAAAACTGTTGATTGAAAGAAATATTAAAACAAAAAGATGAATGTAAATTCTCTCCCCCGGTGTTACATTTCTATGTTCAGAAAACTAAAAATGTTCTGAGTTGTTCTTTTTAACTATAGAAGGAAAAAAAGTTTTTTCATCACTAACATGCAGATTTGGCCTGGCAATTAATATGTAAATTGCATGGTGACCAAGGTGAACTCTGAAGAAAAAAGTTAAAGAACAGATCACATAATTTAGTCCGTATGTTCTGAAACCTTGACTACCTCGGGTTAAAGTGTCATATCTGCACAACATCCACTAGGAAATACAGAAGCAGATGGCATTTTCTGGCAATTCCCTATACAGTTAGGATAGGAGATAAACTTCTGAATGTATGTATAATATGCTTTTATTTTACTGGCTCTATTCTTAGTCAAGCCCCTTTAGATTTCCTCCTATTTTAACAGATGCACAATTGCAGGATAAAAGCAAACCCAAAGTCAAGAAATTCTGCAGTGGAACTGATAATCAAATGCTAAGCTCCCTCAACTCCACGCAAGAGAATACTTCTATTTGTAAGAAACTAAAACTACGTTACTAGTTTTGTTAAAATTACTTGTGGATGGATTCTGTCCTCAACCTGTCAAACAAGATATCCATTTTTTGGATGAGAACTTTTTTCACTGTCTCCAAATACCATTTCCACCAAGAATGGCCAATTGTCTTTTTTGTTCAACACTTGTATACATGGTATGAAAATTGTAGCTTTCTGTTTATCGTATCCAACAGTGATTTTCAGTATTAAGAACACTCTTACAGTGCACATATAAACTGTTAAAGAGCAAAAAACTAATGAATGATATAAAACCCAAAAAACCCAACACTTTGCATGCCTAAGGAGTAACTGAGAAAAAAAAAAGTCTGTTTTACACTTCTAGTTATAAAGATTCACAGACATTTCACATGACTCTTGTAATTCTGACTTTAATGTGATACTTGGACTCATTTTAGCTTTGACCCAGATGGGCAGTTTCAGAAATCAGACAGAATATTTCACACTGAAGTTACTCAGATATGTCTCCAAAGCACTCTGGTTTCAAAAATTACTCTTTTTGAGTTCTCATAAACAAAAAAACACTGTCACTTCAACAAGATTTCAGACAGGAAAGAGTTGGGGGAGCTTAACAAGGCATAAAAACATGTCTAAAAAGAAAAAGGACAGCTAGTAAAACTTGCTGTTACAGAAGTCAGAACAAATGGGCTGGAGCACCTCTGCTATGAGGACAGGCTGAGGGAGCTGGCATTGTTCAGCCTGGAGAAGATTCCAGGGGGACCTTACTGCAGCCTTCTAGTAACCAAAGGGATCCTACAGGAAGGCTGGAGTGGGACTGAGGTGGGATGAGGCCTTGAGCAACCTAGTTGCTCAAGTTGAGAGGCATCCCTGCCCATGGGGCACGATTCACTGAAGACAACACACTATGCCACTGCAATCTCCAGATCTCACAGTGACTGAATCCACGAAGAGAATCACATTTTGTGTTGTTTTATATATTACTGCCTCATAGGTTAGACATTTTCATTACAGTCTACTTTTCTAATTCTCCTCTACACTTCCCACAGACTATGCTGCCAACAAAGCAAATGAACAGAGCTAAAATATTTATCATATCACATACCTCATGGTATGTATCCTCCAGCTCTCCATCATAAATCCAGCGGTAAAGGAAATTCAGTACAGGGTGGGACACTAGGCCAAGAATGTGCTGAACCAGTGACCTCATGTAGGGATCCCCCGTTTTGGTGTAGGCATGAACTGCTGAGGCCAGTTCACCACCTTTTCTCCCTGTGAGATCATTGGGAAGAGAAACACAAATGTATGAAGGTAAAAATATGCACATCACACTTAAATTCAGTAGCCATTGGTTTTAGTTCGTTGTATGTCACACAGAGCTCACCGAAGAGCAATTCTAAACAGTAGCAAAAGTATATATTTTAAAGTTGACAGGGAACCTGTAGGTTTTAAGGCATGAGCTGTTAATCTCACTGATGCATTAAGCATGGTTCTCTAGCACTATTCTGTCTACTCTATGGTAGCTTGGGAGAATGGAAATATCAAGACATCAAATCACATATAAAGGTTGACTTTATGCTTCTCTTCTTCCTCACTGCTCCCACCAGAATAGCATTAAAGGACCCTTAATAAGTTTCCCTTTTCTCCTGTACTTAACTGACTCTCAAATGTCCTTTGTGTGTACACACACACACACGCATCTTTCCTGCTTCTTGCTTTTAATTCCTCCTATAGTTCTTTCAGGTAATGTCTTCTGTCATCTTGCAACTGAAAGTCAAGTAGCTGTCAAAAACAAAAGGCAGGGAGAGGTAGGGGGATGTGGTGGTGTGGGGACTTTGGTTGGTTGGTTTTTTTTGTTTGGTTTTTTTTGGGGTGTAAGTTTTGTTGTTGGTTTTGGTTGTTGGCTTGGGGTTTTTGTCTTTGTTGGTTCGGGTGGGATTTTTTTGTGTGTGTTTTATTTGGTTTGGTTGGGTTTTTTTTGCTGTTGTTGCTGTTTTTTGTTTGGTTACTTTCTGTTTGTTTTGGGTTTGTGGAGGGTTTTTTGTTGGTGGTTTTGTTTGTTGTTGGTTTTGTTGATTTTGGCTTTTTTAATTTATTTTTTTAAATGGAACTAGTCCTTGTTTTGCTATTATGTTGCATAGCTTCAAGGTTCCTTGCAGCACAGGCTGTTGCATATAAAATTTTCATGAACAACTTTACTGTTAAGTTCACTTTTTTAACATAAAAGCGTTACAAATTTCAAGACTCAAGGTAAAACAATTGGGAGTTTTTGTTAGTTAAGATGCTCTTCCCAAAGCACCACAATCTCTATTTACACCAAAGCTGTATTTCAGGGAGAGCATAGCCCGTGGGTCAGCTACTGGCCAAAGCTCTGGTCCCTTTTAACAGCACTCCTCAACGTTTTCCTGGGGATCTCTGACTATTTGCAGCCTTGCAATGCTTTGGTGTTTCGCATGACTCCGCAGGTAAGTTGCAAAATGACTCCTATATGCTCTCATAGGTAGAGGAATAGATTAATACTCATCCAGAGAGAAGAGATTAAGTCAACCATTTCCTAATGTGGTGTTAATGGCTTTTTAACAGTGTAACATTCTCTGAAAGGTGACTAAACCCCAGCCATTGAAAACAGCATGCATGCTTAATTAACATTTGAAGGATTTCTCAAGTGTGTTCTACTTTACAAAGAAACAAAAGCTGTTTTGATACACTCAGAGTCTTAAACTAAAAAAAGAAAAAATCCTCTGGATTAGCTACTTAATTTTTTTAAAAAACAAACAACAAACATATACAGTAATATCACTGACACCCATCTCTGGCATGCACAACCACTCCAAGTTACATAACTTCCCCAGAAATACCATAATAATGTTAAACAGACCTTGACAGTGATCAACAAGTGCTGCAAGGGTCTTTAATCTTATTTTAGGATCATATGTCCAGACTAGAAGACGGCGAAGCGTTAAACTGCTCTCAAGTCCCAAATTCACACCCTGATCATCTTCCAGTTGCAACTGATCAAATCAGAAACAGAAAGATGTATCAAGGAACAAAACAGGCAAAACTGAAGTAGAACTGAATGTTTCACAGCTTTTGTTCTGAAGTTAGCTTTTTACTAATGCTCCTGAAATACCCAGTATTCTATGTTCTTTCATTAAATCATTGGGCCAAAACCCAAGAGCCACAGGAGTGGAAATGCAGAATCAAGTGCAGGTGAAAGGACAGAGGCAAGGAGAAGTGTAAGAGGGCAGACAGAGCAAAAAGGCAAAGAAATTTGGAGAGAGAAAGGTGACAGTCACAAAAGAAGAGCAAAGAAAAAGAGAGCAAATACTGGTCGAAGAGATGCTCAGAGAAGAGTACAGAAGAACATCTAAAGGAAAGGAAGGGTGTAGGAGGTAAAAATTTTATTACTGCACAGGCAGCTTATTTTAGCTCAATGTGGGACAAATTCTGTTCAATGTCTTCCTCCAGAAGCCATCAGGACTTAAGTTACCTACATAGTAAAATTAAGGAATTGCTACCGTTGAAGACAAACATTAACAGCTATGGAAATAAAGTTGTCACAACTTTATTAGCATGACTCTTCCAACACCATGAAAATGAAGGTCAAATATTTACACCTGAGGTGCAAATGCACATCTCGTGCAAGTACAGAAGGGGTAAGCAGGACAAGAACACAACCTAGAACACAGAAGCAATTTCCCAGAGCAGTCCAAGCAGATAAACTCTTAGAAGATGCTCTGACTCCTTTTTGCAATAACTGATCCATTCTGCGCATCCACATCTAACATTTTTTTGCCTTACAACTTACCAGTTAAACCTAAGACTACTGTCAACCACATTAAGCTCAGCCTTAAAGCCAGTTAGATTCATTAGCTTCTGGATGGTCCTGGGTCATGGCTTTGGTGTGGCTGGAAGCTGGCAATAGTAAGAGATATACGAACGAGAAGCGCCCTTTGCCTTTATGGAAGGGATGACATCTGCATCATGGAAGTGCATTTTTAAATGGACTGACAACATAGAACAGCTTGCAAGGAAAAGATCTAACAAGCTTATGGAATAGTACCTTCCGAGTACACTCGGGATGACTCTTTCAGAGGCAGAAATATGTCTGGGGGAAGCTCTGATGACAAAGTTACAGAGAGAAGGACGGTAGGGAAACCTTTGATGAGACTCTCATAATGTGCTAGTATGCCTGCACTGCTGACTGCAACTGCAGCTAATGACTGCTAAACTGGCAGGCTGCATCATCTCCTGAATCCAAGAACACAGCAGGCACTCAATTCCAAGACACAAGTTTCTACGTGTTTTCAAGTAACTGAAATGTACAGTTTTGTAAAGAAAAGTGCCTTTAAATAAAAGTAATTTCTTTCCATTGCTTTTTAAAAATCAAACTGACAACTCACCAAGCTTATCTCTGGGACAATCTGGCACAAGTCTTGAGAATACTGACTGACTTCTTAAAGGTTTCTGCTCCGTCAGTTATGAACATAAGAAATGCCATCCTCTGTCAGAACCCTGGTGAGGTGAACAACTGCTCTAGCTCTAGTAATGGCAAAAGGAAATGCTGTACATGAAGAACATGCAGAGCTGACCCCTCTCTGCAGTCTGTCCCCCTTTGGCTCCTTGCAGCCCAGCTGCAGTGCTCAGGGCATCAGAGCTCAGTCATCCTTGTTCAAGCCAGCCCTTCTAATAGCAGCTAATAGATCTGCATTCCAGTTTACAGGTCCTGCATTCTGGTACTGCCTTTTGCCAGGACATCCTATGGAAAAAAATTGCCAAGGTGACTACTTTTCTGTTTTAAACCAACCTCCTATTAATTTCCCAGAGTGCATCCTTTCCTCTCATAGCCATTCACAAAATTTCACAACTTTGTGTGTCTCTTAGCCTTCATTAGTTTGGAATCTTCTATGATTTTAGCCAGCCTTCTCCCTCCTTAGGCTCTACCTCACCAATGTCTGAGGGGCTCCAGTGTCACACCAACACCTCTGCTGCCATGGTCTTGCTCTCAGTGCTCACCTCCCTGGCACCCAAAAGCAGTGCAATCACCTGTGAGAACATGAAGGTTCTGCCCAATCTTGGCTTGCTGATGCCAAGACTGGCACTGATGAACAATGTGTTGTTTCCAGTGAAAGATTAGCTTTCCTTCAGACAAAACACCTTGTACTTCCCACAATGGGATGCCCCAGCACCTGCTTGCTCGCACACTGGTTCACGCTGCTTCTTGCCACGGACAGAGCATCCGGAGTACCAATGTTAGCAAGCTTTCAATTCACAGGCTGGGAGATTTCTCTCTGCCTTAACTTCTCCAGATCATCAACATCAACTAAAACCAGAGTCAGCACCTATCTTCTGTGCAAGATGGAGAAGGGTCATTAGACCCGTCTCCAAAGGAAAAATCCCTCCTTTGGGGAGGAATCTTGCTGGGGGCTTTTTGAAAATTCAAACATAATGTGGGTTCTGGGATCCCCTATCAGTCAGGTGCCCCACAAACTCCAAATTCAGTGCAGAAAACTTTATATTACAGACATTGCATTGACTGTTCCCTAACAGAAGAAAGCATCACTCCTCTCTTCAAGGAGAATCCGTAGAACTACACACCAGTGAGACTCACTTTATTCCCTGGGATGCTGACAGAGCAATTAATCCTGGAAACCATTTCCAAACATATGGAGGACAAAACAACTTTTATTGGGAAGAAAAATCTCAGGGAAAGGAGGAGGAAAGGGGGACATTTGTGATGATGGGAGTTTGTCTTATCCAGCAAGTGTTAAGTGTGCCTAGGCGCTGCTTGCCAGAAGTGGCAGGTCATCTGCCTGCTGATGGGATGCACTGAATGAATTCCTTTGCTTTGCATCCACGCACAGCTTTTGCTTTCCCCATTAAACTGTCACTAACTTGACTGACTTCCTTCTATTTTCTCTCCATTCCTCAAGAGACGGAGGTGAATGAGAGGCTGGGTGGGTGTCTGGCTGCTGGCCAGGGTCAACCCACCACAAAGGCAAATGCAGTTTGAAAGTAAGTGATGCCAGAACTTTCCTTTCATTTTCCCCTCACACGCTTCCCCTCCCACAAGACCCATCTCTTGTTTTGAAAGATTTAGTGAAGCAGGAAAGGTAGAGGAAGCTACATTTCAAAAAAGTCATAAATATTTTTATGGTCAAGATGTTTTAGATGTTAGGAATGAACTAAAGCTCCAGCAAACCAGAAGAGCAAACATATTTTGGACAGAGAAGGAAGTAATTACAAAAAGAGTAACCGGGTAGTTAGTAGTCAGGAGAAAGAAGCAGAAAGTATGTAGGAGAGGCATTGCAAAAAACAAGGACGTTAAAGAACTGCAAGTGAGTCAAAAGCAACAGATTCTTTGAAAATGTTTAGATATGCCTATGACTTTAACCACAGATTCTTTGTGAAGCTTGAATTTCAGATGGCACTTAATATTTCAGAATAATTTGTTCTCAATTACAAATAATGAACTCCTTGAATGTACCATTTAAAAAAGTGGGCAGAATTCAAAAATATACAGCTAATTTTTATTTTATTTAGTTAGCAGCTAGGAGCATGTACCTATAAACATTTGTGAACAAACTGCAACATTATCAGCACAGAGTTGGTCTAGACATCAGAGAAAAATAATCAAACATTGAAACATCTTACTCTCTCAAGACAACAGAAGGGATGAGGAACTGCCCCAGACAGAAGAAAAAGTTGGCACTGTTGTTACTAGCTGCTGAAGCATGCACTGCTTGAGACACTGAAAGATTATTTTTTTTTCCTCCCTTCAAAGATGGATCATACTGTTTGGGATTTGAATGATGAAGAGATGAGGCAAGATTAAACTGACAGAAAGGATGCAAAAAACCCAGAGGTGTAGAAATACACATTCTATTTGTTGCGTATGTAATTGAGATAATGTGAAGTGAAATAAAGTTAAAGAACCACTTAGCTTACCTGAGAATGTAAAACAGATAGAAGTCGGTAGTATTCTTTAAGTTCCTGATGTAAGGCTGCACAAAAACTCTGTAAGATAATGAGGAGAAAAATAGTAATAATAAAAATAGAAAAAATCTTTCTGGTTTAATCTAGAACAACTGTTGTCCTATCATCACACTGTGAAGGTATTTCAACATTGCCTAAAAGGAAACAAGCTACAAGTTGTAACACAAGACACAACTCTCAGGAACCTGGCCAAAGTAGAAGTGCTGCCCTAACTGATCCATAGACTTTCTGAAGAATACAGACACTGTCAAGGTCTCACGTGACCTTGTTTCTTGCTTTCTTAATTCTATCAATAGATTAAATTATGAGATATGTAACTCTCCAAATAGATACATCACCTCAACAAAGACATTAATAATCACCACAGGGATGTGCAAATTGTAACATGACCCAGGAGATATTTTCTTTAATAATTATGTAAAATGAAGTATGTAGTGTAACAGAGTTTCAGTTTCAGGAAGACATCTAAGAAAGGAACACAGCATTGGGGCAACCTTTGCATTTACCATATAGACTCTGTGATGTGAACAAGACAATGCATTGCTTATGCTCCCAGCAACACTTCTAGGGAGTATTAGGAACAAGTACTCTAAATTCTTGGCCAATTGATAGTCATATATGATTGACACAGAAGAAATAACACTAAGTATATCTAAGAAATGTGCAGAAGTTAACGGGCCTGAAGTAAAGCAAAGATTCTTCTTTGTAAAATAATTCTAATGACAGCTACTTTGGGTTGTTTAAAAATAAATTCATAAAGGTAGATTTCAAAGTCAATTCCTGAAAGAATACTTGTTTAGTAAGGAGTAGTTTTCCACAGTTTGGGGTCCTGGAGTTTTGCTTTGGTTTTGTAACGTTCTTAACCTAACACAGCAGGCTAAAACAATTCCTGCAAACTATTTGCTACAACAGAATTAAGACACAGGTTATTAGTTTGGGACTGCGCTTCACATTTTGGACTTGAAGCACTTCTTAGGTTTTTAAAATTGGTTGGTTTGTTTGGGCTTTGAAGAGTATTTCTGTACACATACACACACAAATTTCTTTACCAGTTCTCAGCTAATAATTTTGGTATCTATTTTAATGGACTTTAATAAGAAATTCCCTAGGACTTTGCCCTCGATCCCTTTTAAAATCATCACAAGTAAAAGCAATTTGAAAAAAATAGGGAAAAACTCAGAAAAAGAACCTAAGAGCTTAAAGTAAAATACTTATTCACTAGACTATGTACAAAGGAGAAATCATTACTACAAGCACAAGGAGAAAATAAATCTTCTTTCCTGCTAAGAGGCTAAGAAGCCTGGAAAAGAAATCATTAATCTTTCCATTGTATCCTTTGTAAGGAAAGAGGGTTTCTTCTTCAACTCAACGTTCTAAATTAGAAAGAAATTTGAAATTCATTTAATTCCAGAGGATACTGGAGGGCAGAAGGAAATCCCCTTACGTGTAACTCCACTTTTAATTTCTTCTCACTTGCTTCTTCAGTACATTTTTAAACCTATCAGAGTAGCACTTGCCAAGACAGAGGGCAGAGTAGAGCCTCCAAGAAAACACTCCAAGGCACATCTACTCAGAAAGTACGATCAGTAATCACCGATTTTAGTAGCCAAAAGGATTTAGGATCTAACTGGCCATCAACTTTTCAAAGAAGCTTTAGAAATGAAAATTTACATCCAGTGCCAGTTCCCGCATCACCAACTACAGATTTTTGTTTCCCAAACTGTTATGGAAAACTGGACATTATCCTAGAATTCTGATTTGGTCTGCAGCAAAAGAGAATTCAGGAAAGAAACAGAATGCTTGCTCAAGAGGAAAAAGAAATTAAAATGTCCACTCTCTCAACTGGATCTAAATAGGTAACATGTCACAAGTAATATTTCATCGCTGATTATTCTTTTTGCTTTCTGATGGCAAAGTAGAACAGTAGAACTTTGATACTAAGCAGCAACGGTAGAAGGCTATAATGTTAAAGTGTAGCATATTGTTACATCTCTACTCCTAATAATTGTCAATACCTGACATTTTGCATGGTAAAGACAGTCACCAGAATCACAGTAACAGAGGTGACAGATCTTATCCTACGTGTGGCTTCTTTTAAAACATTAAGCACAAGGTGCTTTACAATGCACAGTATGTTCTTGTGCTAAAGTCTTCAGGCATGGTGTGCAGCACCCGAAGTTGTCAGCTCTAAAAGCCACAAAGAGCAATGGTATATACTCTCTTTGCCCAGATACTGGCAGCAGGAGTAGAATATCTGTTGGCATTTGTACACTTATGTCCTAGAAACATGTGTGCATGCTTGCCTCAGGCAAAATTTACAGCAGCAGAGCTATGCAGATTTAGGTAGCTAACCTGCACACCCCTCTGCACAGGATCTGAAACCTGTATAAGGTAGCTAAGATACTGCACATTTAAATCCTCTGAAGAATTCAAGTTCTTCCCTTGCTGTAAACTTGAAGATTAAAGCCAGAGACAGTAAAAGCATAAGCAGGAAGCTACGAGATAAAGAACAAGAAAGTTCACCCAAATCTAAGGGGGAGAGTCTGAAGAAAATGCACATACAGTAGCACTACCATATCAAACACGGAAATCAGCATTGGATCACTAGGAAAATAGTTATTTATATGTAACTAAAAGGGTTAGAGTAAAACAGAAGGGAACAGAATAAAACATTAGAAAAGTAGGAAGCACTGCAGTGTCTCTACTGACCTCTTAAGAAAAATTAGATTGAAGGGAGAAGCACTTCAATTTCTTGGCAGATTAGGTAGGATGTTATGGCTAGAGGCAAGGATAACATTTCTGTCGACTCAGAAGGGACACTATCCAGTTTTACAGAGGGAGCAAGTGAGAGGAAACGGGAATGCCTTAGCAGTGAATGTGGTTTTGGGTATTACAGCAGCTGTCAAGTTACTGCAGACTACAAATCATGATGATGAAACCTATAAAAACAAAAATTAATATTCTTTTGATGCTGCATTCAAAAGAAAGGGCAGAGGATAACGGGGTATTTGCATTTTATCTAAGTTACTGCAGTATTAACACATGAACATCAACCATTAGCTGACAAGAGTGTCTCCTGCACTCTAACAACTGAATTTGGGATTACTTAGCTCAGGGATGCCAGCATCACATTTAAGCAATGTTTTTGTTCATAAACATGCATGAGTACTTAAAAAAACCACAATTTTTTTATAAAGGAGATTAAGTAAAGGAATCCACACATGAGATGTTCCAGCTACACAAGACAGGGGAAACTCCTCCTTATGACTGGCAAGAGCAAATGCCTTTCCCTTGCCTTCAGACAACAACCCATACCAAAAGCAGCAATCCATAAAAGGGGTGATCAAAGGATGAATGATCCAAGCTCCAATGTTTATACATTATTCTAGTACTGCATTTACTCAGTAGTTTCTAAGGGAAACGAGATCAAAATATTGATGCAGAGTCAATTTTTTAGCTGACCTACCTGCCCCACAAGTCCAAATGCACGATCCAAACTCCTCTGGTCTGTGTATTTTCTTATTTTGTTATGTAGCCATCCCAACTCTGCAAGCCTACTCGTAGTATCTCTCAGAGATTTTGACAAGCTCACCTAAAACGTTAACAGAAACGATAATTTGTAATTAAGTGGAATCTACCATGCCAATACTCGTTTCTTCACCAAGTCCCTCTTTCTCATAAAATGCACCAGTTCAGGAGACAGTAATTTTAAATTCTACAGCAGGGATAGTGCCAAAAAAGCAGAGAATCACGTAATTAGTATTAACTTTATACACATCAGCTTTGAAAAGGTGACATCAACAAACCTTTGGCAACTCTGTGACCTTCCCTTTTGGAAATTTTAAGCAATTATGGCAGGAAGAAAAAGGTGTTCAGAAGAAAAGAAGAAATCTGAAGTTTTATTATGTAGAATCACACTTCATCCTATCTGATAATCAGCAACACTGAAAATGTTAGAGTTATAGAAGTGGAGACAGTGACTGAAACTAATGAAAAAACCTAGAGAAAATAAGTAGTTACTACTACATGTGAAAAATGCCTTTAATAGAAGATGACAAGTGACAATGCCAGACTAGGTGTCAGGAACCAAAACTCACAGAATCCAAATTCCAGGTTTAAGTCCTATCCTCCGGTAACAGATTTTATAAGCTACTCAATCATGTGCCCCTCTGAGCTCTTCTAGTCTGCTGCTATTCTTCTTGTACCAGGTATCTCACTTCAGCCTGCAAGCCTGCCTTAGTCTCAACTCCCTACTGAACTACTACCGCTATTTTCATCTGAATTAGCACATTTCTTCCTTTAAATGAACACATAAGATACTGCTGCTCTCACTCCTGCTTGAGATTTGCTTCTACCACATTACCCAAGAACACCATCATTAAGTTTTTAAAACTTTTTTGGACAGAAAACCCTAAACAATGCAACTAATGCATTAAGCCAAGGGGCAGAGATTGACTTCTGCCCACAGTGATGAGGCCTATCCTCTATGGACAATTGTCACTTGGAGAGCCAGCTGGAACAGTCTAAATCAAAGCAAGGAAGTGCACTGACAGGCCAAACAGGTTGCCAGAGAACAAGAGATCAAGCTCGTTCATGAAGCCTTTTAGTTAGCAGCACAGGCATCCTCTACGATAAAAACTGGCTCCAGTGTGCTAGCCACAGCAGCGTGGGTTTGAACCAGGCAGTAACATTTGGTTTAAAGAGAAGAGATGAAGTCCCCGATCCTCTTGTTCAGATGTAGAGGCACAGCTTTAAGTTCTTGAACATGTTCTATAGGTTAACCTTCAGCCCAAACAAGCATAACTGGACACAGTTAGAAACTGCCCAGAGCTAAAACCAAAGAGATGACATAAGAATTATTTAGAATTCTGCAACTACAGAGTAATTGGCAAGCATCAAGTACAACACACATTCACTGGAATCAAATAAGGAACAAGCAAAATTGGCTTAGTATTATTACATTTGTACCTCTTAGATCAAACCAGAAGCTGCTAACTTATACAGTGCTGAATGTCACCAACAGACCTGATATTAACACTGACATTAGAAAACATGTGGGCACAAACAACGGCCTGGAAAATGTGTTTCTGGAAAAAACAGACTGTGTACAATGACATTTTCTTTGTGCATCTGAGTGAAAACAACATGCTTTGACTACTCTTTTGCCTAAGACGCAGTCAACACAGCTACAGGAGGTATATCTTGGTCCTCCTTGTTCATCAGAAGTTCCAGCTGCAGCTCCAGTCAGTCAAATAATTTCATCTTTACTGGATTCAGTACCTCAGTTTAAGTGCCAGTAAGGAAGAAGGATGGAAGAGAACTGACTTCACATAAATAACTGAAGACACACGGTTCTCAGGAGAAAGTGTTACTGACAACAAGCCACCTGAACAATCAAACTCCCTGCATTAACAGAATTAGGGATTCAAACTAAAAGTTTTTCACCTCAAACTAACCTATCTGGTATGAAAGCTACACAGAAAACTAATGAAGCCCATAGTGCCACTTTTGCAATCACCAAGTTTTCTCTACGTTCCTCTAGAAAATCTATTATGCTACAGTTCCTTTGCCATATATAATCCAATTTATATATAGAACATAATTCACTCAGTGCAGGTGTTGAGGAATTAGAAACTTTACAGCATCTACAGGTACAGATGATGACATCCCTAAGAATCTGTTAATAAGATTTAACAAGATTCAAGTTTTCCAACTTTTTCCCCACTAAGCAGCCCTAAATGTCATCGTAATTAACAGGAGGAACAATTATACATTCCTTCTCTGCAATACTAGCAGAGTGAAAAGGATATCAGTTCAATTATATGCAACATTAAGATAAGTCTCCTGTCCTCTTGGCATGTGGAATGGTCCAGAATCAATTCCCCACCATTTTAGGACTATACCATATTGTCATAGAATAAAGTTCTTAACACAAGCGAATACTGGAAGCAGTGCCTTTCCATTAGACCAAGAACATAGAAGTCAATTAGTGAGCTGAAACTGAACTGTGATGCAGTACTGCCTAAATACAGAATAAGGAGAAGATGCTAAAGCAACTAGTGGCATTTTTTTGTTCTTTGCTCAGCTGATCCAATCTCACCCTTGTTATTTTTCCACATTGAAAAATGCTTAACAGCTCAGGAGGAGCGAGATCTTCTCTGTTAGGCTTCTCTTCTGTTCCTCCACCTGCTGTTTGACACACTTCTTCAAAGTCACGAGCTGGAATTTTTAATCAACAACACAAGTTGGAAGCACTTTCTTCAGTTTTATCACCAGTCTTTTCTTGGGTGATCTTCATGATCCCATCTGATCACTCCTAAGTTGCAATCGAGACCACACCATGCAGCAGCTAGCATCCATTCCACATCTCAGGCTGTTAAATTTAATCCAGTAATGATGTGCTCAAAAGCCTGCACCTGCTTTAAATTCACTCATGCAGCAGGGAGGTGAAATGACGACAAAACCCCTCAAATTAAACCAGAAGTCTTTGTACTGGCTGAATAGCTGGGAGTATATTCACATCATGTGAAATGCTACAGTTGCTTTTTGGGACATAATCTACCCAGTTTAGTACTGTTAAAACTACTCTGTAGTACAAAAAAAATAAAATCAAAAAGCTCAAGTAAGGACTTGTCTTAATATTTTAACTTTCTAACATATTTTTCCTGGCTACTGTTCCCTGTACTCCTCTCTATTCACCCATGAAATACAAGTCACCATACCATACCTTTCCCTCCACTTTATAGCAATTTTCAGAATTGCACATTTTGATGTTTTTGCCATCTATTCCCTGGAAGACATACAAAACATCTCTTACAAGGTTTGCTTCGGTTATTTCAACAGAGCCTAGAAAGAAGAAAAAACAAACAACAAAACAAAACAAAAAAGCAGCATTTAGATCTGTTGGGACAATTAGTTTTGATTACAACTACAAAAAAAAGATATTTAGAAGCCCAGACAAAAGGAAAAAGAAGAGAGAAAACCTGTGTTTATAACCTGTAATAAACTGTTTTAAGCCCTTTTAACAACTTGAGAGGAAAGCCAAGAATTCCCTTTACCTGCCTCTACAGGTAGCTGGGATTTTCTCAGAGCACATCAGCTGGTATGACACAGGGCATGTGATATTTTAACCAACACTCCAGCCAGTCCTTAAACTTGTCATCTTTTCCAGTTCAATCACCAGTGCAAGTTCTGAGGCAAGCATCATTATAGCTTTACCTTTCTTCGATCAAGCAGCTGCAATTGTTAAATGGGACTTGGAATGATCTCTTCTACATTCAGCTAGGAAAACAACAGTTAATCCAGAAGCAAGAGCTGCTTGTTTAATATTGACTTTCAATCACATATGCCACTGCTCAGAGAAAAGATTAATCAAAAGCAGGCTGTCAACTGCATATCAGCTATAGAGCTGGCAAACAGAAGTGTAGTTACTGTTTCTGAAGATAGATATACTTCTGATTTAGTAAAGCTTTTGTAGTTGCAGCATATAGTTTGCTTCTGGCTTGTATCTCTAGTTAGAGATTAGATTACATTTGAGATTTAGGACATTTCTTGATTTAAATGAAACACAAGACTGAAAAAGGTGCTGTGCAGGTCACTGCAACTACACCCACCTCCTCTAGGAGCATCACCTGCTTTTGCAACTTAATTTAAGATACCAAGAACAAAACTATTTCAATGATTATGAAGAAATCCAGATGCTACACTGTGCTTCTCCCAAATTTGACAGCATTCTTACTCTCAACAGTTTACCTTCCCAACAATCCATTCTCCCAGAATGAAAACATACAAAAATTAATCCTATTCTTATTTTGGCAATAGCAGCCATCACTTCAAGATGTTGTTCAAAACTCAGACTCCTCACACGACACTAATATGTGCACAAGAGTAGCTAGTCTCTTTCAGGAACTCATAGTGAAGTGGTAAAAGATTCAAGTGTATGTTTCTTTACTTGGTAAATAATACAAGAGGTATTAATATCAACCATACTATGCTCCTGATTATACTGTCTGTGTAGGTGTAGCAAGAAGGAAACCACAGTTAATAGCAACAAACTTCAGAAGAAAAAAAAAATCCAACCTTTTAATTAAAAGAATTTCATATGCATAGAAATATATCTTTCTGACAACAACCTTTTATGTTCTGAATGCAGTTCTACTTTATTTCTACATCCAGGACTGACTACATTTAAGACAACTGTCAGTCCTTCCCCACATCCCACATAACAATCAAGAGTCACAGCTGCTGGCTGGCTGGAACAAGTTTGTACTGCTCTCTATGGCAAGTAGTACAAGAACAGAAGATTTATTTATTCCTATATTTATAATAGATTTAGTCTATCATATATATAGGTATACACACACACATGCATTCTCTTGCATACCAACAGTATTGTTCACTGGGTTCTAAATGGCAAATGCTGCCCTCAGACACATGAGTACAGCTCTCATTGGTCTGCAAGCTGTTGCTCTGTGCACTGCTATTCATGACGAGACAGGGGCTGGCAGATAAACTGTATTTTACCTTCCAACTGTCCCTACTTCTTTATATAGGAGTATTAAAAAACCCAAAAACCAAAACAAACATAAAACCCCACAACTCTTATCTTTCTTTGCCAGAGAGGAACAGCCCTGCAGGATGACAGCATCTGCCATTAGGTCTGTTATTCAGAAGTCTCCCACTTTTAAAGTAAGGGTGGGTTACAATTTACACACTTGTCACAAAAATCTTCTGTTAAACAATTTCTCCTTAGTTACACTTGTGTAAATGCAGAACAGGTCTTCTAGGTATCAGTTCCAAGTTTACAGCCACCTAATCAAGGAAATAAATTAGTAATATTTATCTTTCCTTATTTATTGAGAAGATTTTATGTCAAATGCTCTCAATACAACCACTGTAAACAGTGTGTTAATTTAAAGAAAACAAAGCTTTAAAAGCCCTCTATTCCAGTGAACATTTCTGTGTTTTAAAAGCCTGATTCACAAATGGGTGAGTCTATTTCAACAAGTTCTGTTCACTGAGCTGTCTTTTTGACTTCCTAAAAGAGTGGCATCTTCTCATCGTCAGGAGAGACATCATTACTCACAAACCACAGTCACAGATTCTGACAAACACTGCAGTCAGTCTTTTAAGCAGTCCAGAACACACTATCAAACCAATCACTGCAAAAAGAAATAAACCACCAGCCAAAGAGATTGTGGCCATATATACCAGTCTTGCATATTCGCTTCTATCCTTCTATCAAATCTGTTCTAGCAAAACACTTCCCCAAAAAATTCAACATGCTATAAACTATTTCCAAGTAAGTAAAAAGTACTGGAGAATAGAGATGACAGTCATCAAAAGTTCTCTCTAACAAATACATCTTTGCTCACCGCTTGTATCCCCTTCTCGCCTTGACCTTGGCACGCCACGGGAGACAGCATTTGAAAAGCCTTTTGAGGTAGTGCTTTGTAAAGAAGGCTGGCTTGCAGTTAGAGTCCATGCCAGACGTGACCCTAACTGCTGACGGAGGCAATCTCCAACGCCTGGAGCTTGGTACGATTGTCTGAAAGGAGAAAAGGAAGAAACACCTTGAAGAACTTTGTGAGGCAATGCATTTCTAGGCACGTAGTACAGAATCTCTGCTGAACCACTGCCTCGCACAGACTCGGATCGTGCATTTATTTTTCCTCCACAGAACACAGACTCTGTGCAGTGCATCTCTGCCAGGCTTTGTAGAGCTGCAGCGTAATAAAGCATGATGCCCCACAGCACAAGGGCTCACATTTTGAGCATGTTACTTCCCATGTCAGCTTCTTTAACAAGGTCAATACTCAGGTAATCATAACTTACAATAGGCCAGCTTTCACTTGTCAGAAATCTGAATTATTTGCCATTTAAATGTTTCTGTTCCAAATGTAGCTATGTCTTAGTATGAACAGACAAACCACTGCTGAAGAGCAGGTGGTTTAGGACTTTTTTCCTAATACTTCAGGGATTTTTTTAATCAACTCTTGGATATTTTTTTTTTCTTTTTCTTAAAAAAAAACCAAACAAACTGAAACAAGCCATCCAGGCAAGATGCAAGAGTGCTCTAGTACAACAGCCAACTTGCTGTAAGCATGCTTGCAAGAAAATCAGACCATGCAAGGAAGGACACCCATTCCACAAAGGAGGATGTCAAGTCTACTAATTTGACACTGGCGGAGGAATACTTTATAAAAAGAACTTGAGTGAGGGCTCTAAGTTCAAGATGTTTACCAAAGAAAGATGGAGATTATTTTAAAGGTTTCAGAGAATTTAAACGTTTGGAAAAGGATTTGGCACTAGAAACCAAAGGAATGGATCCAATAAAATATCAGCAGATAGTTAAGTTTAAGAAGGATGCACTTGGCCAGCCATTTATGGCTTTTTATGGTGATAGGGCAGCACATGATATTCAGAACTGTTAGCTCAGGTTTCCATGCACTTACAGTGGAATCTCCAACAGCATGCAAAGAGAGGGTGGGAGAAAGAAAAAGGAGGAAAAAGATAAAAAGATCATCTCTAGTCGTCTTCAAACCTCTTTGCAAGGTAACCCAGTTTCACTTACCCTGGAAGGAGGGACTGTGGTGTTGGCGTGGGCCCATTCAGGGCGTACAGGCTGATGCTGCTGATCCCACTGCTCCCCATACTGCCAGAGCTCTGGGCAGACGGAGCACCGCGGTCTTGGTAATTCAGCGGAAGGCTCTGAGGCCTGGCATAGTAATAAGGGGTTGAGTGAGCGTCCCGTGGCAATGCTTGAGCAAAAAGCGTGGCATAACTTGATACCTGGAAAGGGTGGAATCAAAAGGAAAGATTTGGTTAAGTCATGTCTTTAGTAAAGAGAAGCGTAACATTCCAAAATGCCCAAAATAACTGAAGATCACATTTACACAAAGAAAAAGTCTGGTCTTAAAATTATGATGACAAAAAATCAAGTCTGTTACAGAGACTGGAAGTACTTACAGCAGTTGAGCTTATTTCTGCCTAATAAACATCATTAGCAATGGCTGCAAAAAGTACTTCAGTGCTAGCAGAGCTGCAACCCAAGAAGGAATTTTGTTCTCCCTACTACTCCATTTCAAACTATTAGCACACGAGTAGACATAAGTCACCAAATAGAAAGCAAACAAAAAACCCCATCCATCTAAAAGTCACGGCTACAAATGTTGGACAGCTCATATTTTTACATTTACTAAGTATAAAAAAAACAACACGCAGAAAAAAAAATTAGATAGTTGTGTCAAGTGTGTTTGTCCTTCCAGCCCATCACACAACCTGAGATGTTGGTTAACTCTAGATAATGATTCTTAATCACATCTGTAGTGACACACACTGACTGTTTCTCAGAAGTAACAGAGGTCTCCTCACCTACCTTGGTAGACTGCTTACGTGGATCTTCACTAAGGCTAAGCAGGAGGTAGAGTATTGACCATTTGTTTTTCAAAATTCCCTTTAAAAAAACCAAACAGAAATTACTTTGGTTTAACTCTTGTTAACAAGAGATTATTTTTTTAACCTTCTCCAGCCTACTGACATGTACAAATGCAAATCAATTTTCCACACAAGTAAGACCAACTCAGAGCCATGTTCCTGAGTGAAGTGGGAATGTTCAGCACAGCCTCTGTACTGCTGATTTAATTGATCTTCTCCACTGTGCTCTAATCACAAACTCTTACCTGCTCTGAGCTCATCGAGCACACTCAAGTTAAAATTCATAGCTACTAAGAAAGAGGTTTATACAGAGCTGAACTTTAAATTACCAGAGTTCTCAAACATTCACAATTTAAAATATTTTGTATGCAGATGCTACTCTGACCTGAAGGTGAAGAAGGAAAACATTTGGCATGATTTTAAGCAAAGAACTATCTTTTCTCCACTTTCCCCTTCACTCTCCTTTCCAGGGAGGTTTCAGAAGTTTGAGGGTTTCATTTTCTATTACTTAAAATGCCATTTAAGAGAGCTACCAAAAATCCTCACAGCTTAAGACAGTGACACTGATAACATGAGACTTGAGGAATTTCCAATATAGTCTCTAGGAAACAGACAAGTAGACAGATACATGTAGACTGTTAGAATAACACCCTCAGCAGCTTTATATCTCAGCAGAAAGCTTACCAGCAGAAGACAGAACGATATTAAAGCCCAAGCTGCAAAAAGAACACTTTGAAGAGAAGAATTACAGAAACTACTGATATGCTTTGATGTCAATATACTTATGTTTCCAGATACATTGCTCAGCAGTTCGGTGACACTAAATGCTTGCACCTTAATTGATCAGGGACATCAAACCTTATAATGAAGTCAAAGAAACTCATCCAGGTTCCCTCACAATACCAATCAGGCTGCAGTCTGGAATACTCAGCAATGCTGAACAGACAGCAAACTTTAGTCATACAAAGACCTAATAAAATTCCATCCCTATGAAGCAATGCAATTCAGTGCTATCAGTCTTGTAAAAAGCACTTTCAAGGTCACTTTGAATTTCTCATTTACACACATTCTCACTTTTTTTTTTTCTATTTTTCTTGTTTGGAAGTTATGCATTCTGTGTGTATATGTTACATGGTCTAAGAATTCTGGCCATGTAAGTTCCTTTCTTCATGACACAGTGCACTAACCAAACCTACCAAAGCTTTGTGATGTTATGTAAAAGGAGACATTCTTCATTATTATGTAAAGTAGAAGTCTATTAACTTCTGCTTTGATCTCAACAACAACCAAAAAATAGAGACATTGCACTGGTTGCAAATAACTAATCCAGCAGCTCCTTAACCAGCTGTTAACAAGGAGCAGCAACATCACTGCTTCTTCTACTGGCCAGGATAGATAAGTCCAAGTGCCTCAAGAAGCATGGCTTGCATGACTGGCAAGCTGCCACTAAAAAAAGCACTGACCTCCTTTTTTCTTTATAAAGTTAAAGCAGAATCATGCAAACTTTTTTTCCTTTCTCCTAGTTGCCTTCAAGAGAATTGCTGGAGGAAGAAAAAGCCTCATTGATTCAGCACACACATATTCCTCACGTGTCTTTCCTTAAGCTCATGAGGCAAAGAAATGACTGTCCACCCTTAGTAATAAATCTCACAGCAGACTGAATAATAATTGGTAGACTGCATTTTAAAAAAAGGTAGTATTCAGAAGATAGCATTTTACGTACACAAGACAGCAGCACAGAAAAAATAGAAGGTTATTAAAAGGGCAAGATCACACAGTATAAAACATGCAAGAGGCTGAAACCAATGGCTGGCTGAGGTTATCAGGGCAGCTGTCTGCAAACCAGTGACATTTGCTTCACTCCACAAAACAATGCAAATAGAACACAAAGCCACGGGGTGAGTTAGGCAGTAGTGTTAGCACCAAGCACTAACTAACTAGTGGGTCAATTAGGGATGGATGAGGGGAGGGGCAGAACTAGGGGAAGGGAGGTTTTCTGACTACTCATACTCCCCACAGAATGACACTTGTGTAGTCTTAAAATCATATTATTATCTTGCAAAATTCAGCCATGATCTGAACATAAATTAATCAATAAAAAGCAGAACACAGGAAAACATTTCTCCTAAATAGAATGAGCAAAAGTAAGGACAGATTTTCTATTATAGATAGAAAATCTTTTACATTAACTCATTTGTGTTGTCAAAACTCAGGTATGTCTCAATGACAATAGGGTGTCTTATTTTATTACTGCCTACTCCATTTTATATTGCTAAATACTCAATTTTATGGAGAAACCAGAAGAGATGAGCAGCAGTCATTTTTCACCTATCCTCACATCTTTCCCCTCCTTCCATCTGATTCATAATTTTGCATCATGGGCTTTCTAGACACTAACACCTTTTGTCAGAATATCAACATGCAGTATTCTTTGATTAACACCAGTGTTAGCAGACCCAAAGTCAGCAAACCCTTAACCTTCAACATTAAAGACTCGAAGCATTTAAAATGTAAGAAGCATGAGGACTGTTTGAACTCTAGATTAATAAAATCAAAACACTTACAAGGCACTGATGTAAAATAAATGATAGTGAGAAAATTCATCAGTTTTATAGGCAAAATGATCATTTCTGTTCCTACAGAGTTCATTCCTGTGAAGTGCTCCTCTCAGTAAAAATACTGCCAACAACTCAAGCGCTCTCAGTGCTTCAGTTTCTTTACTCTTTACACTTTTACTACACTACCTGTGAACTGAGTTTTCTGTAGAGTTCTGAAAACAATGCAGCATCTGCTTCCCTTCTTTGTCGCACAACTATCAAAGAAAAAGAAAAAAGATCAGAAATTTGAAAGCAATATAATAGTCATGTATAAAATTATATATTTATGGTAAAGTGGAAAAACGTACCCAAGAAAGCTTAATGATGCTCATAAGACTTTCCCTCTATTTACTCACACTGCTTTACCTGTTTTCATGGTATCTGCATTCCAACCCTGAAAATTCTTACATCAGAAGTGATGCAATGTAAGTACCTGTTTTTCTTTACCAGTCAAAATACCCATCTTCTAAAGAAGTGCCCTTTTAAAGTCTAGCCTGCCATTGTGTAGATTGAGGGAAATGAAACATGACTGAAAGCAGACATGGGTTCAAGAATGCTATAAAGCCCTTTGCAGATCTAAGTGTAATTGTTTCTGGTTTAGGCAATAAAAGCAGAAACTAAAGTAGTAATGCCACTTGCTCAAAGTCAAGCAGAACTCTGAGGTCACACAACTTATATATACATTAAGAAAAATAACAGTCTCAGTCACTGCCAGTTACATAATGGAAGTCTTTGCTCAGAGCAGAAGCACCTTCAAGCTTTAAGATGCCTTCAGAAAAGCCACGTTACATCCAAAAGAGACATGTTAAAAAAAAAGATAAAACCAAAACATCTGAAGAAACCTTAATAATAAAAAATCAGAAAATCATTGTTAAGTGTTACAAATGTTAATTAGCATCAAAAGCCACTGCTACTTTAATTAGCATCAAAAGCCACTTTGCCAAATAAGTCACTTCCTGCACAGTAATTCCAAAATAAACGTAAAGCTAGGAGGACACATCCCATCACTTGTTACACGGCCACTAGCATCAGTGTACAAGCTGAAGCTGGGGAGAAGGAAGAGGAGGGAGATGGCACTCTTCAAAACTCCTGGCAATAGGCCTGAAGAATACTGTGCTAGCTGTCTAGCACTAGCCAAAGCATGCAGAAAATCATCATGCAGAAAGTGTATTGTAGATTCCAGAGTTTTGGAGTTGCATCTAGAGAAATTCTGATGGGCTTATTTGCCATCAGCAAGTCAGAGAAGCTCTTTAAAACAGTTACAACCACTGACTTCAGTTACCCTAATTCAATCTCCCTGACTGAATATTCAAAGCTCAAAAAGGATGCTTTAATTTAATTAGCATACTTCAAGTAATCGTTTCTGGACATTCTACTGCAGAGCAGATAATCTGCTGAAAGCAGTACTTGGCCTTTCAAGAAGAATGTGTCATACCCCAATGGATTCTCTCAGAGCAACGCTTGACCCAGAGCAGCGCAGCACAATGGAATGCAAGGGCAACGTAACTTACACTGTCAAGGTCTAATGTTTTGGTTTTGAGAAGGTAGTTGCAGAAAACTTGTAGAGAAACTGAAGGCAAGTCACATAAATAATTCCATCAATTCCCAGGATGCTCATTTGGCAAGTTTCAAGGGTGCTTATGAAGTGAATTGTGCCAAAGTGCAATATTACTAACATGCACATCGTAAAAATATCAGTTGTCTAAAAAGAACTAGGAAATTATAAAGTCTGAGTGCTATGAAAGTGAAAGGAACGTAATATTAATTTTTATTCCTTTTTGTGGTGGCTAACAAATTAATTAAATGGCAGGAAGGGAAGCCTAATGAGGATTCAGAAAAATCCAAGCTGTGAATACAGCCACCCAGGAATACTAACTAGGGATTGAATGGAATTCGCATCATGAGATTTTCAGGGAGAGAGAATTAATAACAAATTTGATAATTATCTGTGAGGCAGAGTTGTCCCATTTTCAGAGGAATAAACAGACCAAATAACTTCAAGAACTTCAGCTCCTATTCCCAAGAAGGAAACAAAGATTCACTTACGTTCTTTCTTGATTTTTTCCGCTACAAGAAATTCATCCCGTTCAACAGTGGGAGCAAAGTTGCTCCCAATAACTCTCACTGCATACTGAAACTGTTGGGCTGCATCAGCTGAAAGAAAAAATGAAAACTCTCAGTTAAAGCAACAAACAAACAAGGTTCAACATGAGATTACATTGCTACAGCTGAATGCAGCGTAACCACAGCCAGCTTAAATCAGATATTATCATACAAAAAATCCTCAGGCTCACTTCTAACCAGAGGGCAGTAAGGTTCAGTTTACCCGTGAGCAGATCATCACTGCTATACATTCACCTGTAAAATAACTCACTCTGCAAAATAACTGCACTTAAATTTGTAAATAATACTGCTCTGATACTAGAGAGCACTGCAGCTGGCCCTGCCTTCCCCGCAGAGGGAAACTCCGGGGGACGTGGCACCAAGCCCCACAATTCAGCTCACACACAGGAATGATGCAGCCAAGTTCACTAGGCACACACTGTGTGTAATATGGTTTCACAGCACTTTGGTTCAAAGCTAGCTCAGAGATATTGGCATCATATCCAGTGCATAATGCAGATGTTACCATAGAGGTCACAAGCTAGTGACTTCCCTCTGCTGTTCCTTCCTCACACACTAATCCTATCTTTAATACTCTTGCCAAACAGTACTGGTTTAGTGCCTATCTCTCTGCTTTCTGGGAAGATTAACAGTCTGGTAATGCTAAAATAGGGCCAGTTCAGTTTTAAACCCTGAAAAATCAATCAAACAATAACCCTACAAACACGTCAAGTGCCCTTACAAAAATGTCAGATAATGTTCCTCACATAAGAATAACTGCAGGTAACGTGAGGGGAAAGGTACAGAAGTAAAAGTGCGTGCAAAATCCTTACACTTCCTGATTTCAGGAGGAAAAAGCTAAACAAAGCAAAAACAAAATCCCCAAACAAACAAAAAACCAAAGCCAACAACAAATGACAAAAACTAAGGGTCTGGGTTTTATACAACGATTATGATTCCAAGTGCATCAGACTCCTCGTGCCTGATCTAGTCAGTTAAGCAGTCAGCATTCAGAGACGATCGTGGAGTTAGGCAGCAATAGTTCAGCCAAGGAAAAAGCAAGGACAAATCCATACAAAAGGAACAGAAAAATGGAATGAGGTACAGGTCCAATAGCAACAGAAATATTTTAAAGATTAATTCATCTCTTAAATTAGCTAATATTTACAATTTAAAAACTCACCTGGGAAATACTCGGAGTCAATTGTTGATTAAATGCATTAAAATCTTCAAAAGTTTACATAAAGGAGAAATTTTAAACCAGAATGTGCTATATTCTTTTTGAATGCCCATTTTTTCTGTCTTGTGATACAAATGCCACCTACTGACCCTTATCTACTAGAATATAACTGTAGACCAGCAACCCTTAACCAGCTCACAGAAAGCTGTACTTCACACCACCAGGAAAAGGGTCTGCTCAGGCAGAACCAGTAATATTTAGAGAGTATTTGCCAATATTAGCCTACAAAAGGAGCAAGAGTCTCCTTCTGCTTTCAGGGAAGAAAACACCACTATTCAGACTACTGCAAGGTCATGAATCTGCACGGCCTAAATGCCTTCCAGTGTTAGACTAAGTGACCTTTCATTCACAATAAGGATCTGAGAACACAAGTATCATTTAATAGTTCAGCTGTTCATAGCTTAAACTGAACTGAGGAACCAGGTGGGAAGAGTTAAGCATGAGGAATTCTGTGTAATTCTGAAGTATAATTCATCTCATTACAGAACAACTTAAGATTTCCAGAAGTATTCTGCAAGGCCAGTTAATGCCAAATACTCCAAGTTATCCCAAACAACAGTTTTCTCTTTTGTTAATTAACACGTGCCTAGCAGCAGTTAGGCACCATCTAGGCTTTTCTAGTCATTCTTCTGTATTTCTGGCATGTTATTATAGTGATCTAATATGGGCTACAAATTACAAATGACATTGTCAAAAGAGTTCCAGGTCAAGCATTTATGATGAACTAAAAATCAGGAGAAGGACCAAGGGTTGATATCAAAGTAGTTTATCAGTTATGAGATGTATCTAGATTAAATAATAAAATCCCTCACTGATTATCCACTAAGCAGCAGAAGAATGGGTCTCCAGTAAACTGGTTCAATAGAAGTTGAAATATATGTATTTCAGAATGTATGCAAGATATATATTATATAGCTAAAGAAAAATATATTAAAAAAAAAGAGATGTCATCCTAAAAACCAAACCCCAACAACACACAAAACACCACCACAACCCACCCCCCCCACCCCCAACAGAGCCACAAGAACTCCCCCTCTGCAGCTCCTCCTCACTCATCAGCTGCATGATCCTGGTTTTCTAAGGAAAATTATGTTCTGAATTAACTTCCATGTCCACCTGCACCACCTTATCCCTTAGGGATTGCCCTTAAAAAAAAAGAAAATTGATAGGTCTCAGAGCTACCAAGTTTAACAGGTTTCATAGAAACTGAGACGGGTAAAACAAACATCAAAAAAAGCCTCTCCCTGGGGGAAAAGGTTGCAGCGAAAGCTGGGTTGTTAACTAATCCCTCTGCTCTGCCTGCACACAATGAGCAGTATCAGGTACCTCGTCCTGACTGGACCAGAGCCAGGGAGCAGGAAGCAACAGAGACCTGGAGGATGAGAGGGAATACCCCATTTATTCCTGAAGAAAGCTACAGGGAATGAAAGTACAAGCTGGCAGCATCCCAGCATTAGGCATTCAGCTGCTTCTGCTAACTTTGCAGTACATGCTAGAGTTCAGGTGATTTTCAGGAAGCTTGGATAAAAATTTAATAGTCAGAACATTACATTTTATTTATTTACACTGAATGATAACACACAGGTTTTCTGTGTAAGCACTGCTCTATTTCCTGTGTTTGTTCTCTTCAAATTCTTTGCTTTCTAAACAAAATGTTTCATATCTGTTTCAAAACGATTTAAGTGCTCCATTTCCTCTCTTCTTTTCCTTGTGCTTGTGGGGGTTTATATTAAATTTAAGTGATGATTTCTCAATACAGTAAGAAATCAAGTGAGTTTACTGCCTTGAGTCAGCTAAGGAGAAAATTATAAAATCCAGCAAAGATGTGGACAAAGTCTCTATGGACACTCTGGAATTCCACGCCCCCAGAGAACTGACTCAGAACAACAGCTATATAGGTGGTTTGTTGGGTTGGTTGGTTTATGATGCTGGAATGGGGATTTACCTCAAAATGATAGAAGAAAATCATGGACTTTGTCATTTGTACAGTCTCTGATCTGCTTCTGACACTACAGCTTTTAAAAGACTACTTTGTGCTTCTAGTTCTGAGGTACAAGGGAACACCGACAGCAAGAGAAAGACAAAGGAAGACATCTCAAAGTTTCTGGACAGAAACCCTGAAGATTTAAACATAAGGCCTCAATCTAATGAAAAAAAAAACACCAAACAAAAAGCCAGAGATAACAGAGATATTATTTATAGTAAGCAGTAGATTTTTTTTTTCCTGTAATGGGGAAATTTGAAGATACATAAACTTCTATAACAACTCATTTCAACAGCAACCATGGCAAGACAAATTAAAGCACAGACAGTATAGTCTTTTCCATACCACCCTAACAAGACATGGGAGCAAGATCTCTAACTGAAAGACTACAGTTCTGTCCAAAAAAAATCTGCTTATTAAACCTGTTACACTCCTCATGATATGGAACAAAGTTCTCTGCTCTTTCCACATCCCGATCTGCACTGGCAATTCAACAGCTTTGTAGCAAGAACAGACTGATGTAATATTTTATTCATATTTTCATGTTTTATTCATATCAAGTCCAGCTTCTCTTTTACAATGAGAATTCCCCGCTGTGGGAGTTTCTTCAGCAGATTATTTCTACGAGTCTGTAAAATAACTTCAGTACCTAAAGTGATTAAACACAACTTAATACGGATATCTGTCAGTAAAATAAAGATTCACATAGTGTGTAACTGATAGACACATTTGATCACTTTCCTGCTCAAGAATAACCATTATGACAGCAGACAGGCTTAAAACCCACAGCTATCTATCTATGCGTGTGTACAGCCTTCATCAAAAAAAGATTACAGCATGACCCTCTTATGTAACAGCAAGCTCAATGGATCTGATGGATGAGACTGATGCAGTGTTTGCAAGGGGGGAGATACCACTGATCCCGACTTGTGCTCCAGAGGTCTGACCAGAGCAGTGAATGCAGACAGAGACAGGCACTCCCCCTCAGGCTGTATCCTTTATGGAATACACACTTAAGTGCACAGTTCACAACACTAGTAAAAAGTCAAACTTCAAACCTTAGTTCTACCAATACAAGAGAAAGAAAAAAAAAAAGAATTGAGGCAGATTATTTAAAATAATAATAAAATAGAATTCTTTCACATAACTCAGCAGACCTTGCAGTGAATTTCTCAGAGGCAGTAATGTTTATTAAAAAACATGAACTAGGCCTACACAAGCAACTGATCTTGGAAACAAAGCAAGCCATCTACTTAGTAGATTGTCTCAAAAGAGGCTGAAGGGAGAGAGGATAGCTCTGCTACTGGGAGCCTCTGCAGTCACATACCATTATAGCACAGATTCACTTCAACCTAAATCTTTACCAAGTGGGGAAGGCAGAGGCCTTTGAAGGCCACCATGGGCAGAAGCAAAAGATCATTAACAGTGCCCGTTGTCTGCTGGGTTTACAGAGGACTTCAGGTGTGAGACTGCAGAATGTAGGCAAGGATGCAGAGTAAAGCCACTCATCTCACGTGAGCTGCAAGTGCAGTTACAATACAGACACGATATAAATGAAACCCTTGGGCTCCTTCTGAAGCCACAGCTTCCTCACAAACAACACCACACAAGTGCTGAGAAGTCACACAGTCAAGTAGAACAAGCCTGCTGAAGTACATACAGGCAGGGAGAATCATCAGACCATTAAAGGGGTAATGGCTTTAAAGTGAGGGGTAAGGTTTAGATTAGATAAGGAAGTTCTTCATTGTGAGGGTAGCGAGACACTGGAATGGGCTGCTCAAAGAAGTTGGGGATGCCTCCTCCTTGGAAATCTTCAGGACCAGGTTGGACAGGGATTTGAGGAACCTGATCATGTCCCTGCCCATGGCATGGGGGGTGGAACTAGATGACCCAGGTGCTTTCCAACCCAAACCATTCTGAGTCTCAACTCCCTTCTGTTACTTACCCTTTATATTTCACCCAATCACAACAGTACCTTGTGTCTTACTACAGCACTTATTCCAGGAAGGGATCAAAAGCTAGGATTTCAAGAAATTCACACCAGGTTAACTCCACAAATGGTTAAAAATGGCTGTTTCTACCTAGCTCGTAACTCATTTTGACTTGAAATTTCTCT
The DNA here is from genome assembly GCA_013399075.1 of Chloroceryle aenea. Classification (NCBI taxonomy): domain Eukaryota; kingdom Metazoa; phylum Chordata; class Aves; order Coraciiformes; family Cerylidae; genus Chloroceryle; species Chloroceryle aenea. Next base: position 49,433 of record VWZY01007922.1, read on the forward strand.
AATAAATGTAAATATCTCTGCAGTATCTAAGCTTTTTTCCCTAAACGCTGTAGAAGAAATTCAACATCATATATTATTTAACAAAGACTAAACTGATAATACTTTCAAAGTTTGCTTCAAAAAAGAGAATGTGTATATACAGTTTAACTTCATCCATACACAAGGAGGGGAGAAGCTACATGTAGACCACTAACCACACACAAATACCATGCTTCAGACTTACCCTGTGCTAAAAGGAAATTAGCTTTACAAGCCTGAAAAACAGTAAGATGCTAAATACCTTGTCTGGTGGTTTCCTTACCACCTAGGGATACATGCACCCACCTCAATACAGGATGCTGGTACTAAAAAATTTCCCTTATTTGCTTTACTTGTTCCTTGGACATAGAAACCAGGGGAGGAAAAACCACCATGGATACCACCCATGACAGAGTTCTTGCACAGACTTGGATGGATCAGTTTCTATGCACTTTAAATCAGTAGCTGAGGTGACAACCTAACAGATGTACTACAGAGAACTCTTATGTTAGAAGAGTGAGAATTCAGTGCTAGAGTCCCTCATAACACAGGAGGAAAGAGCAAGGTAAGCTCCTTTCCTTACATACATGTGTATTCCATAAAGTTCCTATCTCTCACATCCATAAAAAATATAGTGATGGTAAACATGACAAACAAGCCACACTCTTTAAGTTGTTACTTCAAAGAAGCCCTCAGATAACCCACAGGTGAACAGAGTGGGCTACAAGTTCCACACAGCAGCTTACCAGGATTTTGGGCAAGATTTCCCCTTTCATTAGTCTCACACACACAAGAGATTTTACTTCCATTAGTAGAATCCCAGCAAAAGAGAGGAAGTTCAACATTAGCTTAAACAAATAACAAAAAAGAGAGTTCTCCTGCATGTTTTAGCATACAATGCTTGCAAATAAACTTAACCCAGTCAGACGAGATGGAGATTTATAGAAGCTATTACTTCAAAAAGAGGGCTAGGTCCAAAGCTGGTAGAAGTGAGCCACTTCTCCTCAATATTTGTACCTTGAATGATAAATGTAGAGGTTTCTGTTTCTAGTCTCATGCTGCTCCCATTATATTTCGTAAGTATCACAGCCATAGGCGAGATAGTCAGTATCAAGGAAAAAGAAAACATACCAACCAAAAAAACCAACTTTGATTTGAGTTTAGATTGCAGTCCCTTCCAAACCTAAAGAGTTATGAAGAAAACTATTAAGCACTACAGAAGCAATGTCCTCACAGAGGCCTCCATTACTCCAATAAAGCAAAACAATTTTTTTTTTTTTCAGAATTAGCACAAAACTTTGAGATTTCCGAGAGGAAAAAATGAGGACTGGAGGAAAGCCAGAGTCACTCAGTCTTCAAAAAAGGCAAGATGGAAGACCCTGGTCATTACAGACCTTGGTGTCCTGGTGGACAAACATAGAAATGTCTGGGTTGGAAGGGACCTCCAGAGATCATTGAGTCCAACCCCCCTGCTGAGAGCAGGGACAGCCTCAACTAGAGCAGGGTGCTCAGAGCTCTGTCAGCCCCACCTTGAATGTCTCCAGGGATGGGGCCTCAGCCTCCTCCCTGGGCAANCAAAGAGACTGGAGCATCTCTCTTATGAGGAGAGTCATATCTCTGGGGCTGTTTAGCCTGGAGAAGAGAAGACTGAGATGGAATCTTAGTAATGTTTACAAATAGCTGAAGGGTGGGTGTCAAGTAGAAGGGGACAGGCTCTTTTCAGTGGTGCCCTGTGATGGGATGAGAGGTAACAGTAGCAAGGTGAAACATGGGAAGTTCCACCTCAACATGAGGAAAAACTTCATTACTGTGAGGGTGACAGAGCCTGGAACAGGCTGCTCACAGAGATTGTGGAGTCTCCTGCTCTGGAGACTTTCAAGACCCACCTGGATCTGTTCCTGGGTGGCCTGCCCTGGGTGTTTCTGCGTTGGCAGAGGGGTTGGACTCAATGATCTCCAGAGGTCCCTTCCAACCCCCACCATTCTATGATTCTATGAAAAGTATAAGTCCTTTTAAGTAAAAGCATATACCAATGGTAAGAAAATTTCCAAAGGATGTTAAAAGCAAGAAACAGCTTTAAAGGCAGAGCACAGTGGAATTGTAGGCTGATGTGAAATACCCTTTCATATTCAGTGAAACCAGTTGCTAAAAGAAATGTGTGGTTACATAAAACCACAAGAGGTAGTAAACATTTTAGAGGCTATCATTATTTTGGGGGAAGATAGTGGAAGAGTAGAAAATTGTCACATCCTGGTAAAAATTTCACATCGGGAATTCCTACTGGAGAATTATTATAGATGGACCATTCTAGAAATAGGAAACATAAACACAGAATGAGACCACAAGGATTTTGGAAAACAAAACAGAACACAGCAATCAAAAGCTGTTGATCACAGAATCAATTAGTTTGGAAAAGACCCTTAAGATCAGGTAGTTCAGCCAACCAACAGAATGTTTCTGCAAAGAAGCACCTACTCAACATTTCAGTGAAGATCAAGAGATTCCGACTTCGTACGAACTCTTCCAAGCTTCTCAGAGGACTCACAGAATCACAAAATGGTTTGGGCTGGAGTGGACTTTCAAAGACCATCTAGTTCCAAACTCCCCCACAACAGGCAGGAAGATCTTCCACTACATCAGATTGCTCAACACCTCATCCAACCTGACTATGAACACTTCCAGAGAGGTGCATCTTCAACCTCTCTGGACAACCTGTTCCATCCTCATCATAAAAAAATCGTTCCTGATATCAAATCTAAGCCTACCCTTTTACAGGGCTTGGGATACAGCTGGCTTTCTGGGTGGCAAGTGCACATTGCCAGATCACATCAAATTTTTCATCCACCAATATGTCCAACTCCTTCTCTGCAGGGCTGCTCTCTGTCCACTCATCCCTCAGTCTGTAGCGATACTGAGGATTGTGCCAGCTCAGGACCTTGCACTTGACCATACTGAACATCAAGAGGTTCACATGGACCCACTTGCTCAAGCCTGTCAAGGTCCCTCTGGATGACATGCTCTCCCTCAAACACATCAGCTGCGCTGCTCAGCTTGGTATCATCTGCAAACCTGCTGAGGGTGCTCTCAATCCCACTGTCTGGGTGGGATAAACAAAGATGCTGACCAGCTTCAATCCCAATACGGACCCCTACGGGATACTGCTTGTTACAGATCTCCATTTTGACACCAACTGCAACTCTTTGGATGTGGCCACCCAGTCAGCTCCTTATCCATCGAATAGCTCATCCATCAAACCCACATCTATCCAATTTAGAGACCGACTCAGCGTGCAAGACCGTGCAGCATTCTCTCCAACAGATGGAAAGAGAGGGAAAGATAACAAGTGTATTTTCACCTTGTCACTTATTGTCTAGACTTCAAAGATAGCAGTGATACACATATGGGCCACGTTTTAGTCAGCTTGAACCCAATTCCTCACAACAGGTCAATACTCAAAATTATTAGTTACTATCATGGAAATATCTAAAGGTGGTGACTTGTTCAAGTAGAGTGGCACGGAAGGAGAAAAGAAGACATAAAAGATTTCACAGCAGCTACTATTAAGGAAAAAAGCCATGTCTCATACAAGAAAACAGAACAGCAAAAGCCACGGCATGAATTTGTCTAGTGAGCAATGCTTATAAACAGAGCAACTTAAAAAGGAGACAGCAGATGCACCTCTTCCTTTCCACCCTCCAACTGCTTACTAAAAACAGGCTTTGCCTTGACTGCAACAGAGAGAAACTTAAGCAAACGGGCAAGAGATGCATTCCGTCGCCGGAGGATCACAGCAGCAGCAGCAAGAGGCAAACGACCTGTCGAGGACCTAGCGGATGTCAACGGCTGTACTCCAGCAGACCCCGGAGGAAGATGGAGACCCCCGAACGCGTACACGCGCCACCTTCCACCCCAGCACCCCGGAGCCGTGCCACGGAGAGCCCTT
>VWZY01007922.1:53606-77888 GCA_013399075.1 Chloroceryle aenea
CACAGCCCGGGGAGAGGGCACGCATGGCCCCGGGGAGACTCGGGCGTCCTGAGGAATGTGGCGGTGACGAGGCCTAAGCCACCGATGTGAGGCCTGCGATGCTCACCAGCCCTTGACAAAAATGTCCCCCAAATTCCCGAAAGTGGAAACTGAAAATTTCCATTCTGCAACAGCTTTCCAGTTTGGAGCACTCCCTTTCACCGGTCCTTCCGAGCCCCAGGGAGAGCGGGCTCGCAAGCGAGGTGCAGCCGTGAGGCGGCTGCTTTGGCTGTAATTCACCTCCTTGGGCAGTCAAGGCCCCTCGTTAACGTTTCCGTACAAAGTAGTTAGGAATCGATGCGGATCTGGAGAAGTGTGTGGAGACCCTCGGCCCGTGGGCTCCCTGCACCGCTCAGCGATGTGGCTGGGCAGCTGCTGCCCTGCGGAGGTGTTGGACTCTGGCTGGCTGGGCAGAGCAAGATGGGGAGCAGCACACTGGCCTGCAGTGCCTTTGGGGACCTGCTCCCCAGGCTTGTCAGCCCCAAAGACAAAGCACGGACATGACGAGATGCCTATCTTCCATTTCTTCTATTCAGTAAAGTCATGCTGGGTCTGGCCCAAATCCTTGTGCTCCTGGAGCCCTGTCTAACTCTGCTCTGCTCTGTCCCGTGAGGGGTTCTTTGAAAGGCCAGGTGACCTTGGTGACCTCTGCCTGTATATAAATACATTCCTGCAGTGCAACACATTTCTTTCTGGCAGACCCCGTGGGCTTCATTATCTCTGTGTAGCCGTGATTTTGTGTGTAGACCTTCTATGGACACAGACATACAGGCCTTTCGTTATGGGAACATTATAGATGCAAAAGATGGCTCATCACCAGTGCTGCTGGTAGAAACTAATCTCAATGGCAAGGTAAGAATTAATACATTAATTAAAAATTAATAAAATTGTCAGAGCTTTATCCTATGTGAATAAGGGGTAGTTGAAAGCTGCATGTCTAGTCATTCTGAAGGAAAATGTTCAAAGGTGGTGAGATTTTTTTTTTGTACTGAGCAGCAGGAGAATCTTTGTTTCATTCTCTACCCAAAGTAAGCAAACAGGTTTTGCCCTGCAAAGTGCTGGTAACTCACTGCTGCTGATGGTCGCTTCAGATTTAGATTCCATCATGGAAGGTGTTAATGTATCAGGCAGGTTGCTCACATGGAAAAAAAAAACCCTTGGCAATAATATCAGGAAGTGGTGTTCCTTTACAAAATCTTACATTCCAAGGGCATCCAGTCACTCACAATATCCTGTTACTGCTTTGAAGTGGATATTATTAATTCTTTCTGGTCATGCTGGTCCTCTTACCTATGGCGATTGTGTCACCGTTCTGAAATCAAAACACATTATGGAGCAGCACAGTAAGAACTTGCCATTAAAATGGGCTCACTGGTGTGTCCCTGCGAGAAAAAGTTTAATTACTACCCTAAGATTTTCAACTGTGCCAAAACCACATCCTATGTTATTCTTTTGAAGTACTGTAATTTCTGAACATTCTGTTACATTACTGGGGATGTATTTCATTTCTAGCCTCTTTTTCCTAAAGAAATGAGGCTTATGCAGTTACTCTGCATGTCAGTGCCTTGTCACAACTGTTGGATCTCTTCACCTATTTTAAACAGATTTAGTAGAGGAGTAGTGTTCTTAAGGATATTCATAACATTTTTATGGAATTCAGTGGTATTCACAGTACTACGGTTCAAGTTAGTGCCCTCTTGAAAAGAAAGGTAAGGAGAGCTCAGAACTCCTTGCTTTTTTTTAATGAAAAGAATTAATCCTGCAACTCTGTCTTAGAAATGCTAATTCTGATAAGGTGAGTTGCTGGTGTATGCAGGTTATCATGGTTCCACCACTTTCAATACAGCTGTGATCACATAAATCACCTTATCCATCAGCATTTTTATGGACATGCAGAATCATGTTTTAATTTATCTCAGTTTTGAAAAGTGAGAAAGAAAAAATAGGATTTTTTTTTTCATACTATATAAGCTCGGTTCACCTTGCTGCTTGGCCTCTGATCATTGGACAGTTAAAAAGAAACAATTGTCATTCAGATTTTTCATAGTACAGAAAATCCCTCAGTTAACATTGTTAAATGTGTGGTTTTAAAAGTGTGACAGTGTTGTGGTTTAACCCCAGCCAGCAACTAAGCCCCCCACAGCTCCTCACTGGTGGTATGGGCAAGCCAATTGGAAGGGCAAAAGTAAGAAAACCCACTTGTTGAGGTAAAACCAGTTTAGTAGGTAATGCTGAAAAATGCACAAGCCAAGCAAAACAAAACAAAACAAAACTCTTCCCATTGGCAGAGCTGTTCAGCCATCTCCAGAAAAGCCAGGCCCCATTAGGTGTAATGGTTACTCAGGACGACAAACGCCGGCATTCTGAACATATCCCCTCACCCTTTCTTCTTCCCCCAGCTTTATATGCTGAGTCGTATGGTCTGGAATATCCCTGTGGTAGCTGGGGTCAGCTGTTCCAGCTGTGTCCCCTCCCAGCTTCTCATGCACCCCCAGACTACTCTCTGGTGGGGTGGGGTGGGGTGAGAGGCAGAAAAGGCCTTGACTCTGTGTCAGCTCTGCTCAGAAACAGCTCAAACATCCCTGTGTTACCAGCTCTGTTAGCAGCACAAACCCAAAGCATAGCCCATACCAGCTGCTGTGAAGAAAACTCTCTCCTGGCCAAACCCAGCAAAAACTGTGGCTTGCAAAGAATTTAGTTTATCCATGGAAACTTAAAGAGACTTATGGTCAGAGCTGCTACATTAAAAACATATTTATGATAGTAAAGAGTTTTATATAAGAGCATACAATGAGATCCAGCAGGAGATGGAAGGTGAAACTTGGCAAAATAAGACTAGAAAAAAAATATGGATTTAATTCAATAAGGATATTCAATTAGTAGAGACATATGTTTTAAGAGCATGGCACTTTCTCCGTATCTGGAACATTTTAAATCACCCTTCTGTTACAGGCTTAGAGAGCAGTTATGAAGTGACCTAGAAGCTACTGAGTTGTGTGTCTGCTGTGCACAAGTTCAGACTGGAGGGCATCATATTACTCCTTGGTCTTAGGCTTTCTAAATCTAAGCAATAGTGCTACAGAAAGTTTCTTACCCTTATAAAAATCCTGAAGTTTAATTGCTCTGGTTTTCTTAGCTCCTTTATGGCTATGTCTGCAGGTCACAATACCTTGGATAGTTCTAGCTGTTGGTGGGATGCTCCAAAATCAGTAAGGCTTCACGGTGACATCTCCAGCATGTCCCTGTGCCAGATAGACTTTTTTTCTTTATGCATCATATAACCAATGTCAAGAACCGTAGTGGCTGCAGACAGTGGAGGATACTGTCTGTGCCCTACGTAGCCTATGGCAGCCCTGAAGGAGCAGCAGCTGGGTCTTTTCTGGCACCAGAAATATTTAGCATATATTTTCCCCATAGGCAACCCTTTAATGGCCTAGAGCCCTGCTATGCTGAGTCTGCAATATTAGGAGGTTACTAAAGATGCCCACAGATCTAACTTTTGAAAGCTCATATGTTTTAGGAGGAGGTGCTTGGCCCAGATGAAAAGAGAGTTTGATCCAAACAGTTTAACCCTCCTGAGCCTGTTAGTTCTGCACTGCAGCCCACTTGTCCCAGCTTTCACAATATTGCTACCACCACTCCGTTTTCAAAGGTCTTCACTTCAGCTGCTCTTCTGTTGACTGAGGAGCCTGAAGATGAATAATGATAGCTATCCTGTGAAATAGTCCTAATGGTTTGCTTCTCAGAACAGTTGTTTTTCTTCTGGTGGTGGTTCCTCTATCTGGTAAGTTTTATTAGTACCAGTCCAGTACTTCTTAGCCATAAATAGATTTCCTTTCCAACCTGAAGATATACAGATGCACTCACACTGAAGATGACTGTGTATTAAATGTTGTTCCCACAGGAGTGGACAACCTTATTTATCTTTCTAATGAATAGCAGCCAGCAAACAGGCATTGCAACAAGCTCCTTAAAACTACCTGGCATTTCCTAAGTTCCTGTGCTGCCCGTGGTATCACAGTTATGATACATATATGGAGCTGCAGTAAAGAAATCACATCAAATCATCTCCTACCAGAAACTGATTTGTCAAAAATGTTTTGCAAGAATGCTCCTATTTTGTCAAAACCCACCAAATGCTGTCAAAATGGTTTTGAAAGTTAAAGCCACTTTGTGACAACTATTTAATTTTAAAAGGCAGAGCGATAATCTTTGAAGGAAGCCTGTAATAAAATAATAAAATAAACTGAGTTAATATTTCCAGATAAATGTTTCATTTCATATACAACAGCAGCTTTTCAATAGGAGTTTTACCCATATCTGGCTTCAGTATTTTAATGCAAAGCATTTTGATCTTTCTTAGGCCTAGACAAAGGAGAGGAGGGAAACTGTTGAAATAGGACATTAAGTACAAACAAGGTATGTAGCAGATTGATCAAAAAAGATGTACTAATGTATTTGTAAGGACATTATTTCTATAAATGTGATAATATTACTGGGCAAAAGTTAAGTCATTAAATATAGCATAAGGCAATAACAAAGCTCTACAAAGCATTGCAATACTGTGTAATGAGGAATGATGAGGTAATTGGAGTTTTTTGATCAATTTTGGTGTTTTTTTTGGTTGGGTTTTTTTTTTTGGGTGGTGTTTTAGTTAATTTCACTATAAAGCACTTTCTTTCTTTCTTTCTTTCTTTCTTTCTTTCTTTCTTTCTTTCTTTCTTTCTTTCTTTCTTTCTTTCTTTCTTTCTTTCTTTCTTTCTTTCTTTCTTTCTTTCTTTCTTTCTTTCTTTCTTTCTTTTTCCCTAATTATTATAATTATTTTATTAACCTTCTTTTGTTAGTACATATTCCTGGGTTCCTATTTCTCCTGCAAATAGCAGCTCTCATCTGTGAGAGCTGAAAGCCTCAAGGTTAAGGTTTGGGATTTTCCTTGTATCACAGATGAGAAGAGACAGCAACCAGTTGGAAAAGGAGGAACCAATTCTTCCTGTTCTTTTGTTTTACATGTCAAAATATTCATAAACTGATAAGCAAATGTCATCTTGTCAATATATCTGAACTCTCTGTATTTAGACAGTTTTCCCACAGTCTGCTCTTTAAGGGGTCAGTCAGTCTGTAGATTTCACTCTCTAATGGGTTTTAAAGTGTTTATTGATTTTTTTGCTCTCCTCTCAGTGTTTGGAGAGTTTTTCTGATACTCATTTTTTCCTTTCCAATTAATTAGTCAAGCAAACAAGGAAAGTAGCTACATCTCTAGCTGCATTAAATGTGTAGGGTAAACAGTTTTAAAAAGAGAGGAAACTGTTCGTTCCTACAGGTTTGAGGAGAGTAATTAGTTGTTTTTTAACAAGATGTGCCATATTTCTAGACAGAAATGACTGTCAAGGTAACAATATCCCCTGCAGAATACATTCTGAGCTTCATCTTCCTACAAATATTGGAAGAAAAATGCCTCTTCACTTTAGTGAACCATTCATATTCACAAAGCTGATCATCCATCTCCTAAAGCCCACTGCACACCAGCCTGAGCTTTTTTCTATTACAATTCTTGAAGATGACTGACTTCATTCACAGTATTAGGAGAAGTCTGCAGATATTACTATATATTTGTAAGGAAATCCATAAAAAACCTTCAATCCATAACCTTCTTAAAAGAATAAGAACAATTCCTCATGCTCCTGCCCGCCACATTCTAACCTGATGATTAATATCCTGTGTATCTAAATTAGTGAATGCAGTATTTAATCTGCTTCCTGGATTAAATTGTTGAATTGTTTTGCTATGCCTGGTTAAAAAGCTACCATTTGCTATTAAGTTAAGAGGTGCAATAAATTGGTCTAGCAAAGTGACTTCTAAGGCCTGAACATGGAAAGGGATAGGAATGTGTCCCCACGGTGGTTAAAACATGGGTGGGCTTTAGGCTTGTAAATGTCTTTGTGAATCCAAGCCTACATTATGGGCTCCCAGATGCTCAGATCAGAGGATGCTGTAGAATTTCAAAGTGCAGTGTATTATTACCACTGCTGAACTGACAGTAGCAATAGATGGGCTACAGACAAAAAGAGCATCACTGGAACTACAAAGATTTGCCAATTCTTAGGTGTGTGATTAGAGCAGGGGAACCACATTTGGTTCCTACCTGCAGGAATGTTTCATTGTCCTGTAGCAGGTTGTTCTTCTGTAGGCAAACTTCCTTTGTGTAACACCATTCAAGGATTTCTTAAATGTAATAGCCGGTGGATGAGAAACTGAGCTCAACATTTCCTCCCTCCTGAAAATGTGTCAGTTAAAAGCATGTTCCAGGAGAGTCAGCTCCCAGAGACAGACATAAATACATGAGAGATACAATCAGGTAGTAACTAGAGCCATTGAGAATGAGGTTTGTTGGCTCTCTTTCTTGGATTTCCTTTGTGTGATTAGATCAGCTCTTACCTGAGGGTCTATGTAGACATATCCAGTGTTTCCATTTATCATAACAGTCAGATCAGTCAGATAATACCTTCAATCTCAGGATGTCCATCCCTGCACAAACACTTCATGTATTGTCTGAGGCAGAAAAGGGTTAGAATCCCCTGGAAGTGTGGACAGGCACAGATGAAGCATTTTGCCCAGGGTTATAAAGGAAATACCTGCCCAGCCCAGCAATATAACCCAGATATGTACTTTTTCTTATACTTTAACCACAGAACCATCTTTCCTTCCTACTTAGAATGTTTTAAGAATGCTTTTAATATATATATATAAAGAATATATATATATATATAAATAATAGTTTTTCTCACGGAGTTTGGAATTCACTGGAATAGGAATTATCACTACTGGTTTATAAGGGAGAAAATATAATAACAGTGGCATAATCTTTGTGTAAAAGTCTTTTCTTTAGGAATATCTTTATCCAAAATGAGTTGCTGGCAATTGGAAGAAATTAACTTTGTCTTCAGTTGTTTCTGATTTCTTAAAGAACTAAATAGCAAGGATTATTTCCCTGCCTTATACAGGCACTGTGAGAGAATTAAATAAGTGATCAAATAATCAAACAAAGTAAATATCAGTCCAGGATACTCTGCAGGTTCATTTCTTCTGCCAGTTGCTTCCTCTGCTGGACAGCAACACAGCAGAAACCAGACAGAACTCTTTATCAAACAATGAAGATGTAAAATGCTATACTGAGTAATTCCAACACAGTCTGCTTTATGGAACGGAGAAATAATTTCCAGAACAAACCTTACATAAGCTAACACTTGAAAAATCAGTGCTAGCTGAAAATCAGAATTTTTTCCTGAATTTTCTAATATAATGGGAGGCTTCTAAATTCATTTGTGGGCACCTCGGGATTCCAGGTACCCAGCTATGTTTGCCCAAGAGAAAGATGGTCATATTTATTGTGGGAGGGCTTTGCAGTATCTGAAGCTGCTGGGAGAAAAAGAAAGTCTGTGGCTGTGTAATTATATGTGAGGCAGGAGTACTGCCATGCATTCCACCTTGGCCCAGGGTTCTCGATTCCAAATTGCTGTCCAATTTGTGTGTAAGGCTCTATGTTATAGGGAGCTATAGCAGTTCTTTAACAAAGACAATACACCACCACCACTGCATTTATCTAGCCCATACTTACTGCCCATGTTACACTGGTGTAGACTCTAGAAAAGGTTAGATAAGTAGGAGAAAATACACACTTCTTTATGATTCACCGCTGTGCTACAGCCTTGCCTGTGCTTTTCCTTTGACATTTGCTGCAGAACAGCTGTAGAGCCTCGTGCCACTGGACCGGGTGGTGCTGGTTACCTGGTGTCATGGTTTAGGGTCAGGGCAGCCCCTTAGACCAAACAGATGCTCTCTGTTAACCCCCCTCCCTCCCCAAAGGGAAGAGAAAGGGAACAAGGGAGACTGAGTGATTAGAAAAGGAAACTAGAACAGCTTGAGTGATGATAATAATAATAATAAAATAGAATATGTACAAATCTATACAAAAACCAGTACCAAACCCAACGCCCCCGATGGTAATTCCATCACTGTCACCACTGACACTGTGCAGCAGGCACCGGGGGTCCCAGACTGAGCCCCGCAGCAGACGGGAGCTGTGTTCAGGAGCTGGATTCTGGTGCTGGATTCAGGAACACACCAATTGGGATTGAAGACAGAATGGACAACAGTCCTCCTTGGATGCTCTAGGGAACCAGTCCAAGAGGGGAAAAGCCCTATAGATCTTCTGTATCCCTCTGCTTGCTACCCTGTATTATGTAGATATGGGCTGGAATCCCTCACTGGACAGTTTGGGGTCACCTGCCCTGCCCGCTCCTCCCCACAGGTGCAGCCTTTCACTTCCTACACCCCCCAGTGTGGTGCACAAGACCCAGCAGTGGCCTTGGTCTGCACCCCAGCCCTTGGCAGTGACTCTGCCCATGGGGTGTTACCACTGCCAGCAGCAGGCACTGCGTGGGAAAACAGGCTGCTGACTGCAGACAGTGCAGTCAGTTAGATCAGACTGAGCTGAACAGTAAAATCACTGAACAGAATTAGTTCTGTTCTCACTCAAACCAGGACACCTGGGAGTGCAGCATGGCTCACATCTTGGCCCCACACATTGCCTACTTCTACATAGAAAGCAGGAGGCTACTGGATGCCCAGGTCTTGTTCAAGTATGGAGTTGGGAATTTGGAGGCTTACACTTGTGAGAAGTGACTCTGGTGGTTATATGTTGATGCAGTTACAATTCCAGGTGACAGACTCCACGTGTCTACATGCAAAGTCATGAAAAGAGGTTTCTGAGGGAGCTGTTTGAAAAAATAATATAATAAGGGAACTATCTTTGTTAATAAGTAATGGCTCAGCTAATATACTGTGTGCATCCACTGATCATAAGTTTTCTCTCATTTTAATCACCTGCTACATTTTAAGGATAAATGAATCATTGTTTGGAAATAGGCAACATTGTCCAGAGAAAGCTAATATTCTTACAACTACAGCTCTCAGATGGAAATGATGGAAAGAGCAAATACAAACTCTGGCTTTCTGATGTCTAAAACCAAATTGGTCTTCTCTAATGTAATTTAATAAAAACACGAGGCCATTTGGCTACATGATAAGAACAAGTTATAGACTGTCGGGAGAGAGCTTTCCCGGTGAGCTCTCCAGATTATATTTCTAGCCAGGCTAGCTTCAGAACAACTGCAACCTGAGAACACAAGAGTACCAGAGCAGAGAGAGAAATGGGACAAGTCAAACACAAACGCTGAGACATGACCTTTAGCAAAACAAGCACTGAGATCTGAATCTAATATTGCCCCGCTGCAGAAAACAGAACAACCCTGGAACAGACCACAGCTCCCGTCTCATCTTTTCTCTGTTTGACACAGCAACTCAGCAGTGAGCTCTGTTACAAACCTGCTGCTGCTTACCAGCAGGAAAGAGTTGAATTGGCAATGTTAATATTAGTTTTGTTATAAGGAGGTTGGCATGAGAATGTGAAAGCAGGTTGGTTTGGAATATTCAGCTGAAGTTATCTGTCTGGCAGAAAAGAGGAGAGCTTTGCTTAGCAGGAGCGTGCGCTTTTCCCCCAAACACTGGAGATGAGTAGTTGTGTGTCTGCAGTAACAGAGGAAAATGATGCTTGCATCCATGCGAAAGGTCGGGCAGAGCCAAACTTTTGGGCCTTCAAAACATCTACAGGCAAAATACGAGCGGGTCTTGTGAAAAAGTGTTTGAAATTCATCCCCATTCAAGGAACGGACGCCAGGTGGCGCTACAGAAGGCAAAGAAAATTCAGCGGTTGTTTAAAAACTGGTGCTGACTCGGACAACGGTGTCTGCCCCACCGGCATCCTCTGGCAACTGCAAGGGCACTAGTTCAGTGGTACTGCCCTGCCGGTGACCACCAGCAGTTACCTCGTCACTGCTGGCAAGCAGCAGTTGCAGATCAGCAGGGATGCGGAGAAGAACACGCAGCGCTTCGTTAATAAAGGACCTGTGTGGTATTTTTCTGAATCCAGCTTCCATCTCTCGTGGTGAAGAAGAGGGCTGCTCAGTGGTGCTTTGCTGTCACAGGACGTGTTAAGTGTTCACTGCATCTTCCTGTTTTCTGCTGACTGACTGAGCCTGCTGCTGTTTGTTCGTACTCTAGAGATAGCTCAGACTTGTTCAGACACCAGACTAACCTCCCTACGCACACCTCAGGGCACGGGCTCTTCCCAAAGCTCTTTTTGCTTCTGTTCAGGCAAACACCCCAGCAGCAGCTTAGCTCTGCAGGCTCACACTTAACCATCTCAGCTGTCATTAAAAAAAAAAGCAAACCACCAAAAATCCCCCATGTGATGCAGCAGGCAGATGCCTTTCTTCCCATTATTGTTCATCTAAGGGATGAACACGTGTCATCATCTCATGACTGGCCCAGAAGCCAAGTCTCTTTCTTTTCTCCCAGCTAGTGAAGTTAGCCAGGTAGAGCAGACTGAACAACAGTAAAAGTTCTGTCTACAGTAAGACTGCTGCAGAAGTTGGAAAGGGTATATTGGAAGGGCAAAAGGTCTTCCCATCTGTACAGCTTGCTCGGGGTTCGGCTCACCAGCCAAATCACTGCTTTTAAGGCAAAGACAGATTTTGTGCTGATGTCTAAACAACACACCACCCCCTGGGACGGGGGATACATGAACATGACAAAGCAGGTCCTCACACAGTGCGTGACTCCCGCTGTCTCTTTAAATGAGTACATAGATCACATTGAGGTACAGCTTCAAAGGTTCAGTATAGCTACCATCGAGTTTTATACTGATAGTGCCCGTCCACCGTGTTACCTCCCAGCATGGGAGAAACAGGGAGGTGATGACATCTGTCTTCACCTGCCTTCACTTCCAAATCTTTTCCAGCCGTCTGAGCAAAATCTCGTATTTACAAAATATCAGACTGAATGCTCCATAAATTCATAAGAGAATAGTGAGTGTTGTTGAACTGGAAGTGTTTTCTCTGAGCTGTTCAGTCTACGTGGCTCCCTCTTGGGACACCTGCTTCCCACATTTCTGAGGGTTTGGCTTGACAGGCTGCTGTGGGACCACACATGTGCTCTGCATGCCCTTGTGTTCTTCTCCCTGAAGGCATTAAATATGGAGCAGACCCATCTGCCACTCTGTTCTTTTGCCACATATAATCCAGAATAACAGGACGCTGTAGCAGTGGGGGAGGAGAACAGGGTGTATAAAGAGAACGAGCACTAAATTAAAATGTGGAGGATTAACAATTGTTCAGAATTGAACTGTCAGTGCTGTTTCAGCAGGTATCCCAGATTTCAGCTTGTGACATCAGTGCTGTCCAGGAGAGACAGTAATATTCGGAATTTAAATATCAAGAGGATGCTTGGTTTCAGATGCTTATAAAGGGTTTGCAGAAGTCAGATCTAACTACAGAAAATTGAAAGTGGTACATCTGCATCTGTTTCCTTCAGTGTCTAATAAGGTTTCTTAGACTGGCTTGACCCCTTGACTCTGTCAGTGCACAATGCCCCTGCTCTTTGGGGGTCTGTGGAGGAGCCTCAGATAATTGATTGGGGGGGTTCTCCTATACAAAAGTATTCCTCAAGTGCATGAGGGGACTGTCAGTCATGCCAAAGGAACCGTCTCATATCAGAAAGGTCCAAGGTCATATTTGGGTGAACAAGATGAGCTATGCAGGACACCTGCTTTCACTGCTCTGGTGCTTGAGAGCCTGAGGTGGACATGACGACCTTCAGGACACCCTGCAACAATCAGTTGCTTACCCAACTCTTTTCTGCAGGTGTGAGGAAGGGTCGTATGATTTCCTGCATATTTTTTGTTGAAGTTGGTAATTTTTGGATGCATGTAGCTCACTACAGGGTCAAATGTGTCTAAGAATAGTCAAACTATATAATCGCTTTCAGATGATGAGTTCCTTCTTATCATTTACAGCTTCTTTGGTTTGTTGGTTTGTTTTTTTTTTTTGCTAAAAGTAAAGATACAAACCAGAGGTGCATTTGATAACTTTTGGGCTATTATTAAAAAAAATTCTTTTTGATTTATGTCTTTTTGTACATAATTCTAAGTAACAGTGATAAAAAGATGGAAAAGTCTTCATACTATATTGGAATGCAATTTGTAGGATCATATTTAAATTAATATATTTTTACTACTAATACTAAAAACTTTGAATAAAATAATTCAGTTGGCTCCTGTTACTCACACTAACCTGTACATTTTCAAAAGTGATCATAATTTCCAGTAAAATCATAAAGCTTAATATAAATAAGGAAATTAATACATGAACCTAATGTGAAAATGCATTATATATGATACATTATACTTTTCATATTTTGCAAGTATAGCATCCAGTCAGGAGGGAAAATACATAGCTTAGGTGATTAGTTACATATACCAAGGAATGGGCATTAAGATAGTATAAGAATATTCATATACTGAAACCTGTTTGTAGGGAAAATCAAGAAGAAGCACTAAAGAAAGTATTTGGCATTACAATAAGATGGCCAGGAGTTTCCAGAGCTCATTGCAGGAAAGCAGTAAGAAAGTGTTAGCTTCATTAACTCTCTAATAGAGAACGTTAACATTCATTTTGGATAGGTATTTTTCACCATTATTCACCCAGCCACATCATGCATTTTTGAAGGCACAAGCATACTTAAGTGGGACATTTCACACAGAATTAAATGCAGATGTCAGTGAAAGAGTCTTTAAAACACCTCACGTCAGTATAACAGATCAATCTTAGGTACAGCTGTCAGCCAAATAAAGGAATCAGAATTATTGACAGAGTTTACTTTGTAATTCACACAAGTTCATTTTCCACTGACTTTGCTGTCATCTCTGCATTGTTGCTGCTTCTCTTTTCCAGAACAGGTTTGCTCTGTTCCAGCATCTTTTATGCTGTTAGATGCCATCGTAGCACCTCAGCATTCTTTCCAGTAAACAGATTCCTCCGGCTCAATAACACTTTTCTCTTGGTTGGTTTGATGAGGCCGAGGTCAGGAAACAAAAGGATTTTGTTCTCCCGATACTGGATATGGCATTGCTAGAGTTGCTTTCAGCACTGTATCCTGTTCTCCTATTTCAAACTTAGATGAAATAAAAACACTCTCACTGTCACTCGCAGTCACATTCTCCTCTCTGGTTTTCCACGGCAAAATGTGTACTTCTGTGATATCAGTTTCCAGAAGTTCAGCAGGAGTTTTAATAGTAAATGAAATAGGATCTATCTGGTCTGTACCAGAGGGGAAGTGAAGGCTGTGAAGAAGTTCAGACCTCATTTGGTTCTCAGTTGCTTCCTCCTTTTTGTTTAGTGACACACATTTCACAAAGGAATATAGACACCTCAGACACCTTCTCCACCTTCAGCCCATGCAATTTTAAAGGCACTTTTAGGCTCTTTATGTCCCCTTAGAAACACAAGCTTTCAGGAAACAGACAGATAGGGGCAGAAACTATTTAGCTTTCTCACCATAATCTGCCCAATCAATGGCATCTGAACTCAGATCTCCAGTGTGGGCACATGCTTCCGATGCAGGCTGGACCATACCACAGGGAGGTCCCAGTGTGCCCTTGGTATCTAACTGCCTGTGTTACCTGCTTTGCCAAGCAGTTTTTAAAAATGATGCATCTGGAAGCAGTTATTTTCATGCCATGAATCTTTACCAACAAACTCTCTATTAGGAGAGCTAGAACCAGACTTTCACCACCATGAAACACAAAAAGAAATCTATACTAGTTTTAACATTTTAAATATATTTCTTACACGTTTCTTAAAAGACATAGCTTAATGCTAACTGAAGAAAAGTCAAGGGTAACACCACCAGCCACAGCATAGGTACCTTGCTTTAATTTTGTAAACATTTAAGAATAAAGATCAATCACAATACAGCAACTTGGTTTCTCTTCCTAAATACCATCTTCTTTTCCCATTACAGTTTAACAATAGATTGTTGTGCTCTCTGTGCCAATCACTGAATATTTCTGCTATCAGCTAATCACAAGTAAACCCTTCCTTCAGAAATTCTGGCCAGGGAAGCCTGTGTAGCAATCATGCCAGGTTGAGGTCCGTGCTACCAGAACTGTGTGAAGCAGAGCACGTGCTGGGTGTGTTGAGAAACAGCTACACACATCTCAGTAGAGAGCACAGACACACATGTAGTTGGCCTGTACCCAGACAGCACAGGCGTTACCACAGGGAGCTTCAGCAGCAACACCTGTTCTTACATCCCAAACTGGTAACACAGTCAAGGATGTTTGACAGCAAATTGCCTTTACACTCAATGAGTCTGCTATGTACCTGGACAATCTGACATGTATATGTTTCTGCTGCAACATTCTGTTGTTTCTGACAAGATCAGGATAAAACAAATTTAAATGAGCAGTTCCAATAACCCATTACCACTTCCAGAACTTTTAGCATATTTTCCTATAGGCTTTTCACGACAAAACAGGTTCATAATCTTATGTTCCCCTGCAGGCACAGAGTTTCTGGCTGAAAAATGTTCCTGGCTTCCAGTTGGAGATGCAGACAGGAAGGAGAGGAACATTTAGTTGCCTTTTGTAACATACAGTGTCCTTGTGTAGGCCATGAGATATGCAAAGTAGTGGGAGCTTATGTCCTTTTAGAGCATCGTCTGCTTCTCCATCATAAAATATACTGTCTTTCCCTTTAATCTCCACACAGCTAAACTAGTCTTAACCTTTTACATACATCAGTATATAAAAATGATGGACTGGTTAAAAATAATCTAATTTATCAGAAATCTAAAGGCACAACAGCAGCCTCTTGTTTTTCCCAAGCCTTTCTTTTGACATGCATGCTAACCCATAGCATAAATATCATAGCGTTGGACATCACTAGAAATGTGCTTCTTCCCATATGAATTTTCAGACTGCTGTGCTGAACAACATAGGTGAAAAGTCATTTTAAGATCTGAAATGATCATATTCTGAAGGGAAGTTGTGTGCACACGTGAGAAAAAGTGAACAGGCTGACTGATAACAATACCATTGTAGATCAAAGTTTAGGAAAGAATTCTTTCACCAGGCTCTCCCTGTAAAAATAGGATTACATTTTTTAATATGAATTATTTAATGATGTTCATTATTTATATGTACTTGTTACAATTCACTAGAAAAGTAAGGGCAAAGAGTTGAAAGACCTTTAATTAGAGGTCCCTGACAGCTGAGTTTTGATGACTAAGACACAAGATGAGCAAGTTTATTTACTGCTAAGAAGAGATTCTCATCTCTTTTGCATAGCTGAGAGCCATCCTTATAAAGTCATTGGCCATTTTCCTGGGAATGTACAGCTGAGGCCATAAAGACTCCGGGTGCATACCACACAAGTCTATTTTAACTTTTTATGGCACTCAGACTCTACCTCATCTTGTTTCGCACTCTACATTTAAACCCAAATCAACTCCACAGACTTCAGCAGTGTTTTTCTCACTTAGACAGAGGATGGAAATGGGCCATTCTATTTGATTCAATTTGCTGGGACCTAGTCCTCCTGCAAGAAGCACCTCTGAAGATATACATGTGTCTGGAGTCTCCACTTCCATTCTGACCCCTGGAGATGTTTTCATTCTGCAGTTTGGCCCTTGCTGCTCCCGGACGGTACCAATTAGGGAGCAGTCACTGGTAGCACAACACCATGATTACCCAAGGACAGTGAATATGCTTGAAAAACTGATTCTGAATTATATGTATGCTTGTATTTGCTGGGAATCCTTTACAAAACAACCTTAGAGAGGTCAGAAAGACACCCCCAATCCCTTCAGCATTATGAAAGCAGCAGCACACAATGTCAGAAGACTGTACTTCTGGGATTCCTATAAAGTGCTTAGTTTATAAACCAGAGTCGTGGTTTTGTCCTGTCAGAGCTAAGAAAAGACTAGGAGAGGTATCATTAGGCTTTAACAGAAAAGTAGAAGTGTTTTGGGTATCACAGAGTCACAGAACCAGAGAATGATACAGCTTGGAAGGAACCTGTGGTGATCATCTAGTCCAACCCCCCTGCTAAAGCAGGTTCAGCTAGAGCAGGTTGCACAGGAATGTGTCCATGTGGGATTTGAGTGTCTCTAGAGGAAACTCCACAACCTCTTTGGGCAGCCTGTTCCAGTGCTCTGTTGCCCTCAGAGTAAAGAAGTTTCAACTTATGTTCAAAGTAAATCCAGGCATCGTTATGGATAGGCTTTAACTGTCATGATGAGAGAAAAATTACTGTAGAAGATAGTTTTTTTCAGTGTCACGATGAAGGCTGACATTACTAATGGGGTAGGCTGCAAAGAGAAAAGGACAGACATAAAGTCTTTTAGCCTATCCCAATAAATATGCCTCTGACAGATGATGAACAGACAACCTCTAACTTAAAGAATTCCTAAAGTACACTGTAAAAATGCTGGATATTTACCACATGCCCTCTTTCATCTGCAAACCAAGTAAAGTTAAATAATGATTCAAACTGCCAACAGAAGAACCTTTGCTTAAGGCTCATTTTGATACACATCAAAACCAGTCAGTACCAGCTAGGATTTCTTAACTGCTGGGGTGACAGGTATCTATTATTGATGGAAAAGATGAGCTGTGGCAGAACCATCTCTTAATATGGAAACACCGCTCCACACTCCATTCATTTAGAATGAGAATTGCTTATATAAATGAAAATGTCCTGCTCCAGCTGCTACAAGTCTGAAACTACAAAGAAAGATTTTGCATTAAATTAATTCTGAACATCTTCCCACCACCATGATGATAGGATTTTGAAAGAACATTTATCTATTTTATATATTTTAGAAGAAGACATGTTAAATTATTTTCTGAAATACGTATTCCTTCCTGCCCTGGCCTGATGTACACACAGCCCTACACTGCTCTGGGGCAGTTACATTGCTCAGAAATACTTAGCTCAGTCTGAAAATACACAGAACAAAGCCTATCAGTGATAATAGCTCTATTTTATGATTGAAAACTGGTAGGAAAATGTTATGTGTCCTTCACAGTTCTTCCTCTATGATGATCTAGCAGAGATTCTAGTATTCCCTCCTTAAATTTAAAGATGTAAGTAACAACAATTCTTCAATTTGCATGTTTTAATACTGTAATACATCAGGGTTAACTTCCCTTTACACCAGTACAATTATATTTTCTGAATGTCCCTATTCAACGTCACTGTAAACGTGGGGAAATGGGTTGTCAGCTCAGCACAGATGACTCGTAGGACAAGGTGGAAATTTCCCAAAGGACCATGTTGTTCTTTTCCACTGAAGGAAAAATTCTGTCATGGGAGCTAGTACCCGCAGGAGTTTCCCCAGATTAAATACTTTACACCCTTTTCTGGTGGAATAGCAGTACTGCAGGTAAGAACACTAGGTTCCTGCTCTCTTTCCATGGGAGTCTGTGCAACCCCGTGGAGATACTGCACTTTTGTCACAGCTATAAGGCTTCCTGTTGCTCTTCTACCTAGAAACACAAAGTACCAGCTACCTGCTATAGATATCTGCATAACTACATCTCCCAAAAAAGTTCCTACTATGGAAAAGGTATCAGAGGATAAAAAAAAGAGCAGCATAGGGTGATTTTCTGGAATATTCTCCACTGTGTACCAGGAGTAAGGTGAAACACATTCTCAGGCCATATTCCCATGATAACGTTTTTTGCCAAATAAAAATGAATTCGAGGCGTTAATTTGGATGTTGAAAAACTAGAGCTATGGACTTATGTAATTCCTGTCCAATTTGTCCTTCCCAGTATTGTGAGATTCAGTCCTTTATATTGCATCTAATTGCCAATAAACCAGTAGCAAAGCAACCAGCTGGCCCTGTTGCCACAGAAAGTCAACATTTCTTGCAAATGGCTTCAGATCCTGCAAAATGCAAGATAAAAAAATTTCCTTAAAATATAGTTACAGCAGAACAAATATTTTAAAGGCTGGCTCTGTATAGGACTCTGCTTTAAACACTTGAACAGATGAAATATTAAATAACAAGTTAAAAAGGAATATTTAGCTAAAACATGTGGTCAGATTGTCACTTGTCATTGCATTATTATATAAAATGAATTAGCAGTTTCCATTAGTTCCACCATTTTGGCCTAGCTTTCATAGTTAGCAAATTTATTTAACTGCCACAGATGTCTAGAGAATATTAGTCATGCCAGGCAGCTGCATATCAGCTGTAGTGAACAGGACCAAAGCTTAAATAATTTTACTGTATTAAACTTATTAAAATGAGTTGATTTTGTTGCATTTGCCATCGTGTTGGATTGCAAGTCTTTTTAATGGGTATGAACAGTTCTAAAACATGTATCCAGTAATAGAAAAATATCAGATTTCTTTCATGGATGAGGAATTCAATCTTTTAATTGTGGTAAAAACCATATTCCAAATAACCATATTTATTTGTCCTCAAAAATGCCATCACTTTCTCAAGTGCCTGTTTACATTTGGTAGTACAGGAGTGGCCTAAATTTAATGAAGAATTATATTTGATATTAGATACAAACCTAATTGCACATTACAGAACTATAGATGTGATTATTTCCTCCTCTATCTTTTCAAATCTAATCCTTTTCAAATATTAGGAGAACAAGCTTGTCCATCTCAAACATGGCTGGTCTCAGTCTTTACCATGGCCTAGCTTACACATTCCTATAGCAACAATATAAGTGTTCACTCCGAAAAGAGATCAGTGATTAATATGGCAGAGAACATCAGGATGCCTTGGGCCAAGATTCTATAGCAATACCCCGTTACGCGTATTACTGAGCTTCTATCACATGAAACTGATTTTAAATCCAGTAGAAATCTACTGACTCCTGAAGTTAATAGATGAATCAGTGCTGACAGCATGAAGTTACTTTTAAAACTGATTTAACGTGTACTCGCCCTGCAGATTTATACCTCTTTGGGATTTAGCCTCTTCCAGGACAATGCCAGATCTTCTAATCCCAGACAGGCAGGTAACCCAGGAAATAATTGTTTTTACATCTCTTTCTTCTGTAACTGAAGACAGGGAGCTCCAGGTTTCTGGAGACGATACTTCCTCCTGTACAAAAATCTGTCCTGTACAGAAATCAGTTGGACTTGTTGTGAGAGCAGGGATGCATGTATTTCTAGGGAGAAAAAATAGACATGATGAAGAGGTTTAAAAGCAATACCTTTCCCTCTCAATAATTAAGAGCATCAAAGTCTCATTTAATTAATTTATCAGAGACAAAGCCAAAGGCTATAAGAATGTTGACCTAAAATGCCCTTAAACTGGCAAGGATTAAGTTTGTTGCACAAAGGATGCTGAGACAGGTTTATGTTCAGAAAGTGTTATTGGCAAGGACAATTATTTGTGGCTGATGGAACCCAGCAGCTCTCACGTTGAATGTTACTTTTGGAGATGGGGAGAATGGTGGAGAGGCAGAAAATTAGATCTCAGCAGCCAGATGAAAAAAGAAGAGATGGCAGACCCTCCGATGAGCACCCTTCCCTGGACAGCTGGCACTGTCCACCATCCCACTTTGCCTGAAGTGATGCTGCAGGTGACCTCAGGGCCTGCCCCAGGCCACGTCGGTTTTTTCTCTTCGTGCTGTTGCCAGCACTGATTAGGGTGCACAGCGAGTCCCCTGCTGTCCAGATGCCAGACTGTGTGCAGTCAGTCATGGGGCTCCTCGGGTCAGCCAGCTGCTACAACCAAGGGGTGGGAGACAAGGGCGTGAAGGGGGTGGTCTTGGCCAGTGCTGGAGAACCCACCACTACCGTAGCAGCAGGTTCACCGGGGTGAGGCCATGGGAACAACAGCTTGAGAACAACCATGTGGGGGGGCACCCAGGGAAGAGGGTGGAGGTTGTGGGGCAGCTGGGGGGCAGGAGCACGCTGCTGGGAGGGAAGGGCAGGGTCCAGAGAACCCACAGGAGACCCGTAGCCATAGAAAGGGGAAGACACCTAAGGCACTGTGCAACACTTAGGAACACAGATCATGTAAACTAATACCGGTCACTTCCAGAATCTCTCTCCACATTGCTGCACATTCTAAGGCTATGAGTCTGAAACTTTTTTACGCTGCCTTACGTGGTATAATATATAGGAGTTAAACTTCACAAACCACCCATGTCATCCTCTGCTGCACTGAATTCACGCTTGCCTTCACAGTCATCTTTCCACATCCCCTCCTCTCTCAGGAGACAGAAGTGTACCCTTTTTCTGTCTACCTCTGCTACAACCAGGATAAAAATGTTGCCTTTTTTTCCTAGATTGAGCAAAATTAGCACCTCTACTCAGAGGCATAAAAACCATGTAACACCCGTCTGGCTCTTCTAATTATCTTGTCCCAGACGCATAAAAAATACAACACAATTTTCTTCCATTATTTTTGTACACTTTTTTAATCCTTCTTGAATTACTATTTGAATCTAAACTTCTGGTCTCTCCATCAGCCTGTGATGATAATTTCAACAGTTGAGTTCTGCACCTTATGAAAAGGTGTGCTTTGAATGCTGTTCTGAATTTGCACTTGGGTAATGTAAGCTGCTGTCACATAGTTCTTGTAGCATGAGAAGATATGTAAGAAACTATTGTTGTCATGCATGACTTTTAAAAATTGTTATTATGCAGACTGAATTGTCGTGCAAACTGAAGTGTCCTAATCTGTTTTCACAATCTCTTTCACACCTTGGATCAACCTTGTTATTGTTCTCTATGTCTTTTCTAATATCCTTCTTGAGATGAAGGAACCAGAAATACATAATGTATATTCAAGCCCAGTTAAAATACATTTACATCAAGTGATCAGGTAAGGCAGAAAAGATACAAACATAACTGAGAACAAATTGGTACTTCCACCTTTCTTAATCTCTTCTAAAGTTTCTAATAGTCTCCTCTTTAGACACTCCAACTTCGAGCAAGTCAAACTGCACTCCTAGATTTCATACCATGGTGTACACTTGCATTTAAATAACATGGAAAGTCTGAGCTGAAATCAACACATAGAACAACACATGAAATGCACTGTGGATGTTTGTTCTTAGTTTCCTTTGGCAAGTGAGGAGAAAAGTACTTTCTCTGCCTTGCTGTGGTGTTCTAAGACAGTAACACTAAAAAGGTAAAAATATTGCGGACCAGTTAAATACCTCGTTACAGGTAAAAGGGACAAATATTTTAGGAAGCTGATGAAATTTCTAGAGTATTATCTTAGTCTTTGCATGTTAAATAAAATCTCACGTAATGCAGATTTGGACTTGGTTACTATTTATGAATTTTTCCATTAAAAGAGTATTCTTAGGCAGCTACCCTAGGACCTAATATTATGGTGTTCTTGCTTCTCACTGCTAGGAGAGACAAAGCTAGCAGCTGAGCAAATTTCAATACATTCTTGACAGTATTTTTAGTATAATATCCTGCAGTAGTGCTGGTTAAACCCTTATTTGTGTCCTTCAGCCCATGCTCTTGTACCAAGATACTGAAGAGAGAGCACTTTTTTGTCTATTGCTTTCTTGTCTAATGCCAGGTGGGAGACACCAAGGTTTAGCATCTAAGATTTTAAGATTTAATGTTTTAAGGTCTAATGCCCTGTAATTTATCACCTCTAAAACTTTTCTACTCGTAAATCCAAAATGCAAGAGTATGATTCAAATGGTTTGTTCAAGAGAATGACTGAAATGTTAATGACTGAAAATCTTGTTTGTTGGAAGAAACAATAAGCAAAAGAGACCTATTCTGATCTCCATAACAATTGAGTAGGTGTTTAAAAATGTAGCTAATGTAGAAGACAAAAATAGTTATCTTGCTTCCCTGTGTCTTTCTCTTGGTGCTCTATCAACTAAAAAAACCCAGTCTTTTAGGTAATCAACCAAAAGAAAGATCCTATGGCCTGTATGACCTGAAACCCCTCATATCCCAGTCCTTTATACTCTGTGAATAATTTTGAAGACAAAGTTATAAAAGACCTCATCACACCCTATCAAAGATGTCAATCAAAGATTCTTCAAAATTTCACTAATGGAATGTTGACTAAGAAATATCATTTGGGTGAGGAAAAAGGTGTCTAGATTTGTTTGTTTGTTTTATTTCTTTTAATCACTGTATCTTTTGCCTTCTTGCCCATTTCTCTATGCAGGGTCCTTTCTGCCCTCCTATAAGCTCTGGACAAATTTCCCAATTTTCTTTAAAAAATTCAAAGGTTTTAGGGGCCTCTTTGAACTTGCCTGCACCTGGCTGGGCATAAAAGAGCAAACATTTTGGATGCTGATTTGCATGTCAGCTATTCCGGCATGACATATCAAACAGTATCAAGCTCACTCTGCCTTTGAAGCAATAGGATTGGAATTTTTTTCATAGTGTAACTAGATGTGAACTGACAGACTAAAGTCCATCTGTCACAGCAGGGCAATGGTGAGGGTATAAACATATTAGATCTCCTCTTCTTCTTTGTGCTTGGAGTGTCTGGACTGATTGGCTTTAAGAATTCCATCCAACGGGGCCTTACCTGAATCAGCATGCGGGGCTGTGCCTGACTTCCCTCTGTGCTACACTGGAGCTTGGCTGGGTGTAGCAATTCCTGAGTTCCTGGTCCTGCTTTTTCAGGCAGTAATCTACAGAATTACTCTTTTCCAAATTGTCCATGGGAGAGGAGAAAGCTCAAGAAAATAAGAGGCTCTGGCTCTCATAAATGATAGGCCAATTACAACTCTGACCTCTCCCGATTTCTTATAGCCTTCCCTGGCTGCAGTCCATGATTTTCCCTTTCTCTGTCTGGATTTCAGGCTGCTGTGTCCCACGCTTAACGTCAGTGACTTCAGCCTTTCTAACATACGTGTGGTTCCTCTAGCTTGCTTTTCTCTGGAAGATAAGACAGCAGTACACATCATTGTTAGTATTTGCAAGTAATGAAGCATGATGGGAAAGGAAGTATGTAAGAAAAAAAATTAGTTTTTTAACTCATGTAGATTTTGCACAGGTCAGAGGTATCTTCTCATGTAGAGATCCTTCTGGTCAACATCTTTCAGAACCCTCCCCTTAAGGGTCTGGGCAACATAATCAGCTCTCTTAGCACATAAACCAATTACCTCCCTATCAATGTAGACCAACAGGGCACTGGAAGAACATTAACCCACAACAAAGCTAGTAATTGCATTAGTAGCTCTTTTGTTTTTCCATATTAAAACCAGGCATTTTTAGTTATGGTGAAGAATACTTGTTAAATTCTTACTTATTTAAGCCAAAGTGCAGACATTCAAACCTGATGAAATTCCAGGCAAGAACTGTTAACCTGAGTTTCTTGAAATGCCTCTGCCCTGTATGACATCAACTTAAACCTGGTTAAACATGTAAAATTATACCCAGCTGAGAGATGAATGATGTGGAAAGGTTGCAAAAGTTTAAATTACAGACCTCCACAAAAAAGAAATGAAAGGAAAAGCCTCAATACTATGGAGAGCAGTGAAGATACTGAAGATTTTCTGGCAGTACTAGTGTGTTTTCTAAATCAGCTTCACTAGGCTGCAGCTTGGCTGAACAAATAGAAATTTCTGAAATTAATTTGATGATCTTATTTTAGTCAAACATGCTTGAAATCAAACCATATACATGAAACGTCATGAAAATTTGTGTTTGGTACATCTGGACTTGTGGATTCAACATGAGACGCTACAAAATAAGTTACCTTGAAGTAAGTCCCCTAATAATCATGGGATCATAGAATTACTTAGGTTGGAAAAGACATTTAAGACCATCAAGTCCAAACATAAACCTGAAACTGCCAAGTCCACCACTAAACCATGTCCCTAAGTGCTACATCTACGCACCTTTTAAATACCTCCAGGGATAGCGACTCAACCACTTTCCTGGGCAGCCTGTTCCAATGTTTGACAACCCTTTTATTGAAGGAATTTTTCCTAACATCCTATGGCACAACTTGAGGCCATTTCCTCTTGTCCTGTCACTTGTCACTCGGGAGAAGAGACTGACCCCCACCTCACTACAGCCTCCTTTCAGAGAGTTGTAGAGAGTGATGAGGTCTCCCCTGGGCCTCCTTTTCTCAAGACTGAACAACCCCAGTTCCCTCAGTCACTTCTCATAAGATTTGTGCTCTAGAGCCTTCACCAGCTCAATACAGAGGGACGATCACTTCCCTACACCTGCTGGCCACGCTATTTCTGATACAAACCAGAAGGCCATTGGCCTTCTGGCCACCTGAGCACACTGCTGGCTCACGTTTAGCCAGCTGTCAACCACCAACCCCAGGTCCTTTTCTTTCTGTCAGGCAGCTTTCCAG
>VWZY01007922.1:77930-90727 GCA_013399075.1 Chloroceryle aenea
CAAGGGGCTCTTGTGACACAAGTGCAGGACCTGGTACTTGGCCATGTTGAACTTCATGCAGTTGCCCTTGGCCCATCAATCCAGCCTGTCCAGATCCCTCCCTAGCTTAAGCAGGTCAACGCTTGCGCTCAACTTGGTGCTGTCTGATAATTTACCGAGGGTGCACTCAATCCCCTCATCCAGATTATTGGTAAGGTCATTAAAAGAACTGGGCCAAATGCTGATCCCGGGGAAACACCCCTTGTGACCAGCCACCAACTGGATTAAATCTATTCACCACAACTCCTTGGACCCAGCCATCTAGCCAGTTTTTAACACAGTTTTTAATCGTTTCTTGAACAGTAGGGTATTAGACAACACAGAATATGTGAAAGCTGTAGTGATATATATATATATATATATATACACACTTAGTCTGAAATCTGTAGAAACAGTAGAAGTTAACTGGATTCAAACATTTCTAGAACCATGGAATCACTACACAGACAAAGATGAGCAGAAATAAGCATGTTTTCTAAAGAAAGGAAAAGGATTGTCCTTTATATTTATACCTCTGTTCTTATGTAAAATATTATCTTTTAAAATTTACTTCTTCTGGAAAATTGCTTTTATGATAGTTTTCTCTAATCTATTGACTATTCCCTGATCCAGAGATTTTCATAAAGGAAAGGACCTCAAATAAGATGGAAGTCACCATAATGACAGTGAGTTCAGAGATACAAAAAGCATGTATATGCCTCATCCTCCTGTCTTCTTCAGGAAGACTGACCACCTCCATTCTTCAGAGAACAAGTTACTTTCAGTTCTTTATGCTTGTAACTCCAATCACTGGCAAAACCTTTGTAGCATCACATTTGGAAGCAAGGCAAAATCCTGTAAAAGCAAGAAAAATTTGTTTGTCTCTTAACTGTATGCTCTAATATTCTTCTCTGACAGACAATATGCTAACTAACTGCTAAACATTATAGCTGTCTCTTCTAAAAGGGACTGGCATATTCACCCTGGACAAAGCAGCCTAGCATTTTCCAGTGATCTTTCTGCACCAGCATCATCACGCAGATTAATAAAATTTAATTGTGTTCCTAGAATATTATTATAGATCTGACTCTCTACCTTATATTGGCCCCAGTATAGGATTCATTTTTAATCTGCATTTGGTCTCTTCCTGTCACAGGAGAGTCATCACATCAGATTCTCTAGCATACAGTATCCATCCGGATGGCATCCTATAAAACTTATTAGCACAAAGAACATTTTTTCCAGGGACTGTAGTGCCTACAAGATGCCAGCAGACCAGTTTTGCCTTCTTAGTGTTTCCTTCTGTCAGAGATTTACTTTCAGTAAGTAACTCTAGAAATCTGGCCAGGTCCTTTGAAGCTTTTTTGAGCTTGTATTCCTGGCTTTGTAATGCTTCCCAGGGCTGTGATCTCAAACTAAGAGCACCCTAGGAAGTCACTCCATTCCTTTGTATTCTGTGGAGACAGGTTTTTCTTTATAATCCTTTTTTCACAAATAGGACCATAATGGTCTTGTGAAGAATTTCTAGAGTTTTCTTTCTCGTAACCTAATGATTCAAATGATTTTGCTAATACAAAATAAGACTTTTCCTGAATAGATTTAGGGAAGTCAAGCCATTCTGATTGCCCCTACTTCCCCTTCCCTTCCCTTCCCATTTCAGTTCATCGCTGCAGATTAGTGCAGACTAAGACCTTCTTCACCTGTTGAAGGGAAGCTAAGAAATAATGTAGCATGGGATTTGACATATTCTGCAGCTCCTACAACTGAAGTCCCCTACTCCTCCCTTGTCAGGTTGGTGCTGAATCCTGCCTTGAAACACATAAAAAAGTAATCTGAGAGTGATTGGCATGCAGTGATGATATTGTTGATACCTACCTATCAGAAACAATACATCTCCAGAGTTTTAAATATGGGCTGTAAGTGAGAAGAGTTCTATGATGTCACTTTACAGCTATTTACCCCATACCATTAAACCCATGCTGAGTAACTGAAGTCTTCTGGGACACACCTCCCTGTTTACAATGAAGTGCTGTGCAATTCCAGGCTGGTTTGATTTGAAGATATAAATGTGAATGATGCCAACACTTAAGCATGATAAATCAGTTGCCTCATATGTGTCTACATCAGATATCTGAACAATCTGCTCAGATCTGAGGAGAAGCCATGACAAATTTGATAGCTTTTAATAAAAAAGAAGTCTTGGCAGCCCATCAGGGTAGGAAGAGCATGCAAGCTTATTGAAAAAGGAAAGGATATTTCCTCAGAAAGCACTTCTTTTACATTAATCATGGAGGAAAATTCATTGTCTTCACCTTTTCCTGGCAAACTTAGCAGGCTACATAAAAAAGACAACATTTTCTATTTTGTCAGTAGTTACTGGAATAGCTGGAATCTGTCTATAGTGCAGGATGTTATGCAGAACTGTATCACCATATTACAATAGGAGGAAAATTGCTGTGCAGAAAGGAAGCTCAGTGGAAATAATACCGAAGTAAACCCAACAATAAGTAATATCTATTTCAAGTAATAAAGCTTGTGTATTTGGCATCTTTAAAGTATAATAAAAGTAGGGTGGTCTCATGCCATCTGCTCTTCACTAGTCTCTGTCCACTAGTTAATACAAATAAACCCCTGGGCTTCTAGACTAGGTTTTCTAGTGCATTTACATAATGTTATAGGCATGTGTAGGGCAGAGGAGGGCCACAAAAATGATCAGAGGACTGGAGCACTTCTCCTACAAGGACACACTAAGGGAGTTGGGGTTGTTCAGCCTGGAGAAGAGAAGGCTCTGGGAAGACCTTATAGCAGCCTTCCAGTATCTGAAGGGGGCCTACAAGAAAGCTGAGGAGAGACTGTTTACAAGGGCTTGTAGTGACGGGATGAGAGGAATTGGTTGTAAAGTAGAGCAGGGTGGATTTAGATTAGGAAGAAGTTCTTTACAGTGAGGGTGGTGGAGCACTGGAACAGGCTGCCCAGGGAGGTGATTGAAGCCCCATCCCTGGAGACATTCAAGGTGGGGCTTGGCAGAGCTCTGAGCACCCTGCTCTAGTTGAGGCTGTCCCTGCTCTCAGCAGGGGGTTGGACTCGATGACCTCTGGAGGTCCCTTCCAACTTGGGGCATTCTATGATTCTATGATCATTCTATGTTTGTGTGTGTACAGCTCCTCAATACTTCTTTCGGCCTTTGAACAGGACTATTTTATTACTAAATGTTATGTCCTTGCACTGTTAAGTGAATTATTTTGTTTGTGATGAGCACAGCAATAAACCAACTCAATACTCACACTTCTAGCCATTTCCAATTTCATGGAGTAAAACCACCCAACTATGCTTTCGCTGTAAACCAAAATGTTAAAATTATCCTATGGGAGTATTTCACTGATCCTTGTTGAAGTCCAATTACCTGTTTAGTTTCTGTATAAACACAGCTAAACATGTCCTGCTGCTAGCAGGAGATGTATAGCTGGTATAGTGTAACATAGTACTCCCACAGCCTTCTTCTGCCCGCCGAGTATGAGAGCGAACAGAAAGTATTATGACTTAACAAATGCTTTTATTATCTAGGGATTTGGTGCCATTAAGGGCTTGTCTAAAAACTAAACAGCTGTAATGGGCCATCCAAATCCTCTTTATGCTCACTAGCTTGGGTACCGGCAGCAGTCTACTCGTGGAACTCAGACAACGTATGCTGTTCTTGACTAGAATTAGCTTATATCTCCCATAACTAACAAGGGATATGCAATATAATGTAGTAATACCATTTCAGCTACTGTATACTAATTATTTCTTAGCAACAAGTTCTTCTTTAGGAATAGTGTACTACATATGCACTGCATCATCCTGTATAGATGCTATATATGCACCTGTGTAATGCATCAGCCACTGGGTTATGCATTATTAGAAAGGTGCCATGATTTTGCATCACCATGTGTCTGTATAAAGTGACTGATGCTAAAGAGCCTCACTGTAATCAAAAAGTTAAACGGGAAAAAAGGGGGTTGTATGCATGTGGTTGTGTACACTTTATAAATAATTCAGTCGGGAATTAATCGATAAAATAAAGAGCTAGCAAATATCCATCCCTCCTCTGTTCCATCTCCTCCCTTCCCCTCATCTCTTTTCTCTCTGGCTAGCAGTTACCCAAACCTTGGTCAATTTTTTTCATCAGGCTTTGCTCCTACCGTTACCATCAGCACTCTTTGCCCCCAAAGCAGCTCCTCAGGAATCCAAGAAGCCGTTCAGATTGATAATGTGTGCTGAACTAGGAGCAAATTCATTTCAGTTACACCCATGCCAACCCACTGACGTCAACGGGGCTACACAACAGCAGGCAAAAGATGGGAAAGGAGCCTAAGGGCTAAGTGTTTCAAGGAAGGAATTCCTGACTCATGACCTTAAAGCACAGAAGCATTCATAAATCACTTCTCCTGCTACTGGATTCTTCCCTTAATATCTTGCCTTTGATGAGGAGCCTGAGACACTGTCTCTTTCCAAAAGCAGAAGAGAGGCACAGCAGGGAAGAGTGGAACAAGATAACATTTCCCTTACGCCCTTCTCAAAGCAATATGCAGAGCTAAGGCAAAAGTTTGAAATTGCTCTTTACTCGTGTACTTCTCAGGATAGTGGAGGCAAAGTGGTTGCTAACTGATAGAATTGGACTCCAACAAGAGTATGAAAACATGAACAAACCCTCCCACATCCAGTTATAAATCGATATCCATTGTACAGCTTGCCCTGCCGGGCCGATTAGTGCTCGAAATGTCACACATGCACATACAGCTCCCGCCTCAGACGAATCAGGGCAGGCCCTGAGATTCAACAGCATTCATACTTCACGTGGCTTCAAATCACAGCTTTATCTCCATGTATAGGGAAATTCAGCTACCTTTATATTTCTGCAGTAACTCTGACAATGGTTTGTAATGGTGGCCTAATTTCAGACAGTAAACAATTATTTTAGGCAACAAGAGAAAGGCATATTCAAGAAATAAGATAGCTTGTATTCTCTCCTTTCACCTGAGGTTGTTAAAGCACTAGTTGTGGAGGGTACAAATCACACACTTTGTCATGCTTCAGCCCTTCCTTTCCAGCAGTAGTCAGCTCTGCAGAAGCAGTAGTATCAAGACAGGAGCAAAGCAACAGCAGCATTGACTATTTTAAAATCAGTCAACACTGAATGGCTGCTGCAGGACCGCCCTTGTAGACGTGTCTATTCACAATGCATCAAATACTGTTGATAGCACTTAATCATAGTATTTAGCTTACTACCAGATACATCCCTCTTAAGTGGTTTCATAGAATCACTATGATTGGAAAAGACCTTTAAGACCATCAAGTTCAACCGTTAGATAACAATACTGTTCCTGCTATACACTGCCACTGTAAGATTACTACTATTAGGCATCATTTCTCATGGAATAATTCCAAGGTAAGTATATCTTATTCTGTCCCACATTTCTGGACTCTGGAAAGGCAGATCCCCTCTTTCAGCAGCCTCTGCCTGGGACC
This sequence comes from Chloroceryle aenea, assembly GCA_013399075.1. Lineage (NCBI taxonomy): Eukaryota > Metazoa > Chordata > Aves > Coraciiformes > Cerylidae > Chloroceryle > Chloroceryle aenea. The sequence continues at coordinate 83,457 of VWZY01007922.1, forward strand.
ACCAGACACTTTCACGTGCTAACAAGGTGGTTACTGGTTTCCCTCCTCAGGACAGCCTACTCTAGCAAACAGATGTCTCAGGTTAGAATCAGCATAAACACAAAGTCAGGAAAAGCTTCAGTTTGCTCTCAGGAAACTTAAGCACAGCTACATGGAAACATGAGCAACATGAGCTGCCTCAGAACAAGTCATCATAGCCTGCACAGATTTAATATCTCAGAAGAAACTGCTGCTTTGCAAAACACATCCTCTAGACAAAATCCGTGCCTCAACAAGCTTCTCACACTGTGGAGGTGGTGTTGACTGGCTTTCCTTTAATGAGGAGCCTGAGACACCTCCTCTTTCCAAAGGCAGAGAAAGGGCCCAGCAGGGAAGAGCAGAACAAGACAACATTTCCCTTACTCCCTTCTCTAAGCAATATGCAAAACTAAGGCAAAAATCTGGAATCGCTCTTTACTTGTTTACTTCTCAGGATAGAGGAGGCAAAGCTGTAACTCATTTTCTGCTTTCAGAATTGACAGTTTTGGGATGTATCATGACAAGGTACAGATGCTGTCACCTTTTATTAAACCTTTTCTAATTAGCATGGAATCCATATGCCCATTACATGAAATAAAGCAAGGCACAGAATAAAACAAACCTGCAGTACAACAGAAGCACACATACTGTGTGGGAACAAGCTAGTTTCATAGTTGTACAAATCTACCTCTGCACTCTCAGCAAGCTATACAAATTTCATCTTCCTTCCAAAATTTGTGAAGGGACCAGAAGATCTTCCCAGATTTGCCAGTTAATACTTCTGTCCACAGAGAAAAACACTGTCTATATCAGCCTGGCTCCCCTTCCTGCTCCCCTCCACAGGACTTAAATGAGTGGAATGGAGATGAGTAAATAGGAGAACATAGAATTCAAACTTCTGAAATGATCTATAACATAGAGATATTTTACAAGTCAACAGGCCGAACTCTGGAGAAGAATGATAAGACAATGAAAAAGCTAATACAGTTTTTAATTTTGGCTTTTTTGCAACTTTGATTTTCATTTCTGTAAGCCCTTTTGTAAGGATGTAAAGGTTTGTGTTAGTGTATCTCTGTAAGGAGGAAACATTCTTCCTAGAATTATTGCCTACTTAACTAAAATGATTTCTAATATACAAATGACAAGTTGGAACGAACTTGTAACAGCAACTTTACTGAAATTACAGGCAAACTCTTGCAGGAAAAGAAGCAATGACCATTTCACAGCAAAAGACATAATGGAATTGAATGTTGTCATAGTTGAAAGCTTCAGGGACTCACACACTTCACTGAGTCTGTCTACAAAATGCAAAGTCTCACCTCACAGCAAGATTCCCAGTCCACACAATGCTCATCATGCCAAGTCTCTGCTGTGCTCAAGATGAGCCAGACGTAGCTGCGCTAAGGGAAAAGACAGCAGCACCTTAAAGAACCACTTCTCCATCCAATAAGCTGTGGCCATAGAGGCAGGTTTTAATACTTCCAGATGAAAAAGCCATGTATAGAGCATTAATATTGAAAACATCATCAAAAATTATTTTGGAAACATTTCTTGGAATACTGGTAGTTTTGCTAGTCTGTGAGAAAATTGTGGTGCCTTTTGGACAAAGAGGTGCAGTCTGTGTCACTGTCATCTAGGATTTTCCTACAGGAAAGAAAGGAATATGGACTGTATCCATCCTACTTCCACCACTACTGCCTGGGGGGGTTCATCAGGAAGCCTGGAGGGGTAAGGAACCAACCTCCTCCCACTACCACTCCAGCCCTGCTCACTCAGCACATGAGGACGCAGCTTCTAAGAATAACTGAGAGGGAGGGGAAGAGTGGAACAAGGCAAAGGTAGGCGCGGGCTGCGCTCTGGGGGAGAAGTCAGACTGCCCCGGACTGCAGCGCTCTGTCCCTTTCCTAGGGATTTGTCCTCCAGCTGGTTGCAGCTTTCAAAGTGGAAAATCTGATGACTTCATCACTGCATCATTTTTACCTAAGCGATGGGTTCATTTTTGTATCGTTTAATATTTCTGGTACTTTCTGTATTGATTTGTAACTACCCGCACTTCCTAAATAAACAGTTATAAAGTAAATTGAACACAGTCAGGAAAAAATCAGATATTCTTGAGAAACCAGAACCACAGCTTTTTTGAAGCCCAGAATGCTGATACTGCTATATTTAGTGCCTTATTTGGTGGGAAAGAACAAACCACTAAAAGATTTCTTCCAGCTTCGATTGAATGCTACATTAGAACAGAAGTAATTTTACAGATGTCATCAAAGTACCCAGAAAGTTATATCCTTTTTATTTACTATCCTCTTGGAGGGTCAGTTGCTTGCTTTTATTTCTAGAAAATATTGCCAAGAAGTATTTCCTAACCTGGAAGCATGTTATGATGAACATTAGTTGTTCTAACTAATTATTATTATTCTATTATTATTGTAGAATGTGACATGAATTTTCATGTACTTAAAAAAAAAAGTAATCTCTTTTTTTCTTGATATTTGGGAGGAAAAAAATAGCAGCTCTGAGACATGCAATTAATTTGGAATTTGACAGTTTCACAGTGTAGAGCTATTACACAATTAGACAGGCTGATGAACAATGAAAAAGGTGAAAAAAATATGTATGTAAAGGTGGGAATCAGACCAGTGAAATGCTACCAAAAATAAAATAGCAAAGTAATGTTCTGTCCCTTTAAGATACCAAAAATAAACCACAATACTGTCCTCATCTAGATCCTGATACTTCACTCAGCTCTACAGTCACAGGAGTCTGACTGTGGGGAGTTCATTGCTGGATCGAGGCAGTGAAGTGTAAAATAGAGACATAAGGCAAGGCTAACATTAATGCAAATCCAAAGCAAAGAGAACACAAAGTTCACACTGCAGCAAGGACAGAATATGATTCACAACATCTACAGATTCCAGCACTTTCCTTTCTTCTGTTTATTTGCTGCTAATTTGTATCTTTTTGTTTTGTTTTCCTCTGTGGTAATGTATGGCTGCTGTTAATGAAGGTTGTCACTATTCTGGTAACGACTATCTCTGAGGTGCTTGTGTGTGCTGTTTGAGTGGGAAAGCAGGTGAGTGAACAAGGAAGTAAGTGGAAGATCACATTAGTAACCATAGCAGCCAACAGCATTCCATCCCAGGAGAAGCTTCCTCTGTTGGAGGCTGGGATTCCTTTTAATGAGTTAAATAACACCGCTTACGGTGATGGGGCACGTCTTCAAAATGGTCCATGTGATAGGAACCTCCTGCTTGTGTCACTAGTAAGACCTTCCTAAATGCCATGACTTTCCCGATGAAAAACCTTACTTTGCAGCAGCCAGGGACCTGATCTCTGGCAAAGATGTATTTGCTAATGACCAAAATTTCCCTGTGATTCGTTAGGTTACGCAGACACAGGTAATGCAAAGGAACAAATCTTGGTTGTAATTGCCTGAGCTGGCAGAAGATTGCTGCTGATTTATTTCAACAGATATGCATTTGTTTGTTCGTGTCAGATACTTAAAAGCTGAACTCTGTTCTTTTAGAGGATTTTGTTAAGAAACTCTGTAACAAAGGTCACCTTGTTAGCAAGGATGTGGGAGTTACATTTTGTCATAATGACAGTGCATTTAGCTTTTGAGGATGACAGAAGTTATGCACTATTGCCAGAGGTTAGAAACAGATAGGTCAAAGAATCAGAAATACATCTCATTTTCACATGTACTTTCTGGGAAAAGCAGATCTAGACCAAGAATTTCAAGGAAGAATGAAGTGATCTTCAATCTCCAGTGCTTAATCCTCTGTTATTTGGGCCCCTTGTAATAAAATCATCATCACATCATTTTGACACTGGCCATTTCACTTCCTTTGCCTTCACACTTTGGCTTCACCTTCTATTTGTTAACAGTCCTGGGCTGGTAAATCATCAGATTACCACAATAACCATTAATTAATTACATCCTTCTTCAAATGAAGCACATCTATCACAGACACCAGATACTGAAATGTTCTTCACATAAAACAAAGACTTTAAAATTAGTGTCGGTTTCTCTACACAAACAATATTCTGAAGAATCTGAGAAAATTCTATTTGCAATAAATCAAAGCACAAACATTTGTTCCACTGAGGGAATCATTTCCCTTGTTAATATGAATTAACTAGTTTAAATATATGGCGTAGACACAACAAAGAGAAGAAGTTGCTTTTTTGATTAGCTTTTCAGAAATATAATGGAGGGAGAGACACAACTCCCAAGTGATAGTAGGGGAAAAGGCAGGAGCAGCACAGGAGAAGTGATTTCACTCCAAGTATAGACCAACTTCTCAAGCAGATGAGCTACATGCAATTAACAGCTTTTCAGTCTCTGCCTTTGCCCTTTCCTCACGCTGTTCTCACGTCTAAGTTCATTGTTAGCAGTTACAGTTCTCTTAGGAAGCATTTAGTCACTTTGGCCAGAATTACTAAAGGTACCTAGCTGCTAATGTAATAGGAAGCAGGTAGCTTAACAGATGTTAAACATCTTAAAATGTAGAATTCGAGTGCCTCTGATGACTCCGTGTTATCAATGTACGCTGTATCACCACAGCATGCCTGTGATAACTGTGGAACTTCACAGGCTTTAAATCCTGCCTTCCCACCTTCCAAAGCTGAGGTGGAATAAACTACAGAGACTCTGTACATCGAGGATTCAGCATGAAGCGAGCTGCTGCCCTCGGACCTGTCCCTCAACATTTTCACTGCAATTAGGAAACAGGGTAACTCGATAAGGATTGGAAAGCAGAGGAAAATACAGCTGTACCTAAGAGTAAATCTTTTGCACACTGATATATTCAGCTTGATGTCTAATGCTATTTAAACAATGATCGGGATGTTTCAAGCAGAGCTGTACTGATATGGAAAGTAAATCAGAAGGGATGTGAAAGTCTGTGGTAAGTAGTCAGACCTAGAGCGTTCCGCTGGGCAGGCAGGAATAGGCTGAGGGGACAGTACTGGATCAGCAGGAATTCTTCAGTAGGAATAGGTAGGAGAAATTGAGAGCTATTGAACAGTCTGCAGTCAGAAAAGCAGCAAGAAATTTAGAAGAGACAGAGCATGCCAGGTAGAGATGGTCTACAGGTAATTTTAGGAATTTGTTTTTAAAACGAGAAATGAGGAGTGAAATAAAATGCAATGACATATTCAAAGACAAAGATGTTTAGCTTAATAAATTGCTTTAAAACCAAAATGCTGTGTAATAGGCAGAACAGATCCATGACCTATTCGATCAAGGTTCCTCTTTCAGCCTGACTGTTAAGTCACAGTGTGACCTTTAGCAAGTTACTTCAGGCTAGATCCAGTAAAGGACTCAGGCACCTTAAGCCTGACTTAGGCAGATTTGAGGTACCTAAGTTTAAAAGTGTGACTTAAACACCCTGTTCAGTCGCATACTGACCCTGGAGGAGCTGGTCACTCCAAACAGGCCTATGCAGCTGCTGCTCAGCTGTCTCTGCACAAACACTGCCCTGTCAGCAGAGGTGTGCTGCCTTCACTTCCAGTGCCTTAGCAGTGCTCTTTTCAGGGCTGCACGGTTAGGTTTCCATTGTAGAAATACGGGCACAAAGGACAGCTAACGCAGGCTGGGATTTCACAGCAAAATGTGCCCAGAATCCAGGTGTTCTCCTTTTCTCTCTTTTTCTTGGCAGCACAGTGCCACAGGTTCAACAGCAAGGGCAGAAAAATGGCTTGGCTTAGCTTGAGCGGTAGCCTGGAAATGGAAAACATGTATCCGGCCGTGTGTCCCTTCCCCCTGCCCTTGACGGAAAGAGTCAGCAAGAACAGGAGCTGTGGTCTCCTTTCCAACCTGGAGAATGCAGCCAACCTTTGCATCCATGTGGGATCTACACCCGCGCGTGGGCTCCAGGCTCTGGATTTGAGGCAAATGTTTCTTGCAGCCCCACCGTGCTTACCTAAGCCAAAACGACAGCAAGGAGCTCAGAACATCCCCATGATGATCACGCTCTGCACTGAGCTGTCGTTAACTGTCACCGGCTCACCAGGTGACCTCTCTTCCCTTCACAAGTGCTCCATGAGGTGCACCAAGTATCGCGGGCACCACAGCTGGGCTCTCTAATGGAGAACAGAAAAGTATTCTAAGAGCCAACTGGAATGATTTCCTGTTTCTTTTCCCCCTTCAGTTTCAGCGATAATTGATTGCAAGTGAACTGTAAGTGCAAAACCCTATGTTACACAAGTGTTAGGTCTGTGAAATAGGTGCATGAAAATGGGAGGTGCTGCAAAATGAATATAAGTTATTAGTAGTAAGAAAATTGGGTTTTGGAACAACATCACTTTAGAGTTTGGATAGCACCATTAGACTGACCACACTGCACTTACTGTGCATTAAAAAATACATTTTGCAATCTAACCAGTAATAAAAAATGCTGAACATAGATAATGCAGCTAAATTAAAGGTGACCTGTAAAGATCTAGTCACATGCCCTTTCCCTGGGCATTTATCTGATCCCAGATAGCATAATCTCTATTTTTTTCTGCATATGTTAGTTACAGTAGGAATGTGGGTACTTTTGGGGTTAGAAGATTTTGTGGTGTCCAGAGAACTATTGAATCGTGACAATACAAAACTCAAAGGAGCAAAAATTGCCTAATTTTGGCCATGAGTTAGGCAATAAAGGGCAGCTTACACAATTGCTGCTTAAGATTTTTAGGAGCATAAAATACTTTTTGTTTTCTTTTGTTAATTTTTTTTTTAGTAGAATATTGAACTTTATTAATACATTCCAGTTAATTTTGGGGAGAAGTAGCTAGCTTTAGGTCTTAGTTGCATAATAAGTCGTACAGAGTAATACACAAATTATCTGAGACTACCTGCTTTTGTAAGGTGGTAAATTCTTGCAATCTTGAGTGAGTCCTTTGGTATGAATGGCATGAAAACAACAAGCTGAGGAAACCAAAGGCCTTTAAAGGCGTTCTTTCAGGTAGCTTGACAGAGACGCTCCTATTTCCCTTTGTGCACCTTGTTGCCGACTTTTGCTCGTCCCTTCCCCTGCGATAAGGGCTGTAACGTTTGGGCTTCAGGCAGTGAAAAGAGATTTATAACTATTTACAAACAGGACCGTGTCTCTGCCGTCGCGTCTTAACCACCACCTGGCGCTGGGCTGCGCCAAGGAGATTTTGCTTCCAACACCATTTAGACCTCCCGCGTGGTATTGGCAACACTTACTCCAACAGATCCGCGGGCTAACGAGAGGCGAGCCGGCAACCGATGGGAAGGC
>VWZY01007922.1:91522-107332 GCA_013399075.1 Chloroceryle aenea
AGATCCACCCGCTGAGGGTTGTTTTCCTTTTTTTTTTCCTTCCGTTTTTTTTTTTGGTTACAGCGCTTTAGTCAAGCTGCGTTGTGTGGAGTTGTCCAACTTCAGTACCCTGGCGAATGGTCGGAATAGCCCCAGGTTTTTTAGGTGTGCGTGGTAAGATGCAGGCACACTCAACTCATTCTATTTTGGGGAAAGAGAGTCGATCTTGCTTTTTGGTCAGCGTGCTCTACCCCCACCCATGCTGTCTGAAAGAGCAAATCACTACTGTTAGAGGTGTGCTCAAGAGTAGGTCGAGGTGCGTCAGGTGATGGGGATCCGGTTTCATGGAGCCCCGAAGAAAGACGTTCAGGAAAATGGTTTTAGCAAATTGGCAGAGCGTCAGCAAGTGCGGGTTTGTACAACACCAGGGTTGGGCGCTACCAGTACTAGTGAACTGCAACTTTCTCCCTTTGGGTGCAGGAGAAGGATGGGGAGAGATAGGTGGGATTTCCAACTACATACAGCTTTTTCTTCCATGCAGGACCTGCTGTAAGTGAAGAAGCTTTCATGCTCTGACCAAGCAAAATTAAATACACTTAATTTTCTCTATGCCAGGAGCTATTGCCACATAATGCAGGCTGAAGTCTTTTTTCTTTAACTATAGATAAAAATAGCAGAGATGAAAAACAACTGTGGATTGTGGATTTTGTTGTGTTTTTTTCCCTCTTCACAGTAGGGATTTATGTGGGATGAGGGCAGAATGGAAAGGTGAGTAGTGAAAGCAGCTGTGTGTATGTAGATCCTTAGAAAGCGGCCCTTGAGGGAAGTGGAGTACTCAAAATATACCAGAGTCTGAGAGAAGCAGTGGTCTCTGTGGATAGGCAAAGTTCAGGTGAACTGTGTTGAAGTCTGTTTGGAAGCAGGCAGGATTAACTAATGGGTGTAGTGATCCCACAGTGCTCATCTAGCTGTTGGATTCGGTGAAAGGTTTTTGGTTTGTGTGTGCTCACACCTGGAGCCTGTATAAATAGCACCTTTCCTTGTGCCCAGAACCAACTGTGGTCTCTCAGTCTATTCTGCATAGCGTTGTTGCTGCTACCCTGCCTTCCAGTGTAGGGTTAAGCATCAAATATGAAAGAAAGAGATTTGAGAGTAGCTGCAGTAGTAGTTTTAGAAGACGAAGATGTACATGAGAAGACAGTATGTTGAAAATAAAGCTTTTAAGTTCTGGACCATCATCACCCTCCTGCGCCGCTGCTGACAGTAATTCAGAGCCTAAAAGCTAAATGAAAAGTTATTATATCCCATGTTCCTATTTCCTAGATCACTCTACTTTCTGTGTTGTATGCATGCCAGTGGGCTATGTTTAGGTAATTGCCTAGATGTTCCAGGCTGCCTTGTGTTTTTTTCACCTGTTGCTTCTTTTCAGCACTTTTAAGTTTCTGAATTTTGAATCCTAAAGATCAATTTGAAAAAGGCTGGTGTAAGCAAGCTTGTTTTCATCATTTTGAGTAAGGCCATTGAGATCTGACAAGCAGATGCCTGTGTGTTGTGTGGTTTTGGTTTTGTGTTGTTTTTAATCTCCACGGCTCTACTATTTTTGTACAGTTACAGCAGCAAAGATGAAAATTAATAGTTTGAATGCTGGGCCTGTTACATCAGTAGCAGATGCAGCAGTATCACTCCATAGTTATTCACCAAGCTCTATACATACCAGCTATAGCTCCCAAGTGTAGATGTGCTTACCTCTGACCAAGCTGCTTTTAAATAAGGGGTACAAGGCAGTGACACTTCTGCAGGAGGTTGAGAGGACAGGTCCTTATATCAAAGTAAGCTCAAGCTTGGGTTTGGTTAAAATCTATACAAAAACTGCTCTATGTTTGAGGTACTAGAACTATGATCAGCTGCAGGTCCTTCCCAGAGCAGGCTGGTCTCTGGATTATCCTGAGAAGCTTGGCTGATGCAGGCTGGCCATGTTGAAGTAGCTGGGAGCTCTTGCCAGCGGTATGGCAGGAGTTCGGATACAACAAATGATGGCTATGTGATGTACTAATGGAGACATCTAATAGGTTGGTTTCTAAGAGTTCTCCATCGTTCTGTTCATTCCCCATATTATATGTCGTAGGACAAAAAGGAATTAGTTGAATGCCAGGTTTCTTTTCCTGACTGTAAAGGTCCCCCCTTTCTCTTCCTGCTGTTGCAGGAGCTGCCCTGAAGCGATGTAAAGTAGTGCATATCTTCAAGGCCATATGGAAGCTTAATAATGACCATGTGGGGTCAGTTTAAGTTGAAGGCAGTTTTGTGTCACCTTTATATCTTCCAGGTGTTGGAAGCATTCAGTGGCATGGACTGAGACACATGTTCATCATGCTAGTTATACTGTAGTTCATGCCTCTTCACCAAGAGATGGTGTAGCCTCTTGGAAGGACAAAGGCAGTGATGTCTTTCTCCTGCTAAATTTCTGAACTGACATGCTGTTGTTCCATCTCTTTGTCTTGCAACTTTTTTTTTCACTGCAGCTGTAGACAGTTTACATGGCCTTTGGTGAAGAGTAACTTTTATAAATAACAAGTGCTTGCTTCACTGCAGTGTGGCTGATGTGTAGCTCAGTGTGGTTTGCTAAATGCTTTTTGATCTTGCAAGCTGAAATATAGCAGTGTAACTTTTCTTAATTGCAGCTAATGAGATTCTTCTGTATATTCTACTGCTTCAAAATGTAGGAACTATAGTAGAGGCATCTTTAAGTAGCAAAATGGAAACAGCTTTATACACAGCTTTTCCACTATGTGGAATCACAGAATCTGAATAAGCCTTCAACAATAAGATAAATAAGCTAGATTTTGACAACCAGTGTTTAATTTATTTGCCAAATAACACAAAAAGTGGCTTTGTGGGGGTATTATGAATATTGTCTTGGAGGGGGGCATACTGTTTGTCACATACTCTATAAAGTATGACTTCTTTTTTAGGATGTTGCTTTTGCATCAGGCAGCACGCTTCTCTGGCTTCTCCTTGGATTGTTTGTGCGTACTCCAGAGGATGCTGCTCCCCTGGGGAGGGCAGCTTCACAGCCTCAGAATACAGAAGTAGTGTGTACTGTCCTGTAAGTGTCACGCAGAGCCTGCTCTGTGCTCAGTAGTGAGAGGAACTCGCTAGTTTAGTACTGAACACTAATCTGTTTGGGGAAAAAGCAACCATACAATGATAATTAAATCCATGTCCATACAAGATCAGCTTCTGTTTTTTAGTTTAGGTCATTTGGGGCACTACATGGATAGCATTAAGCAATGTAATCAGCTGTCTAACTGCAGTTACATTAGTTTTCTCTGGCAACTTATTTCTTGCTGATCCTGGGGCTTCTGAAGTTGTTCCTCTTTACAGTCAGGAGATAGCTAATAATCTTAAAGCAAGCCTTTATGCTGTCTTGTCTTTCATAAAGTGAACGCTTCTGTTAATAAAATGTGCATATGTCTTTTATATATTCACAATAGCTGTTTATGGCTGAATGTGGATTTGGATATTCCCAAATATTTGACTATATCTGAGCAACCTGAGAAAAGAATGTCACTCTTTAGACACTAAATGGTTGCTAAACCTCTTGCATCTTACGGTGACAGTCTGTTCTGTATTTGTAAGACAGCTGGCCCTCAGCAGTAAATGCTCCTGCCCAGGTTGATGGCTTTGGGTTGTACAGTAAATACTCCTGGGTCAGAGGTCTGTATTACTGAACAGTTTTGCTTGTATTATGTAGTATATTTAGAGATCCTGCCACTTTATTGCTTCTCCTCTTTCAGGTTCTCCTGTTACTTCAGGATTACAGATCTGGATGTTAAGCATTTGTTGCCCATGTAGATATCTCTAAATGTGTATAGCAGCAGATAAGATTTGCTTCCAGAAGGAACAGTGATCTGTTATAGCTCTGGCCTCTGGAAAGCTGCTGGCCTATTAGTTCTGAAGATATTTCTGAAAAATCTATCTTTGGGAGGCTGGTATAAATGAGTTTACAAACAGTAGTTTAATTTTGCACTTCTATAGAAATAGGTAAACTTAAGAGAAGATGATTGACTAACCTAACTGCAAAGTTTTTAGGGTTTTTTAACAAGTTCTTTAATAAATTTCATGGCAGCCTGTGGATTTTGGCCAGTGATTTAAACAATTTTGTTGTTTCTTTATTGGCAGTATAATTCTGAAACTGTTTTCCAGTTAGATTTCCGAAGTATTTTACTTGTGTATGTGGTCTTGGTAGACATAAATGAATATTGTTTTTTCCATTTATTTAGTGTTGATACAGCATGGATCAATAACTGCTTTGACATGCAAGTTAGCAAAAATGTAAGCCTTGGTGATGGGGAATTATTTGTGTCTAAAGGACAGTCTGTTTATCAAGTGTTTCAGATGACCTACTGCTTTTAATGTTAAGCTTGGCTTATATATATATACTTGGACAAAATTTTAACAGTTTTAAATGTCATGTAAATGTGTTGATATCTGGACTTTGTCTGCAAACTGTCCTGATCATACAAGAGATGTTCTCAGTCGGATCTGTGTGTGTATTCACAGGTCAGCGATTAGTAACTTGCATTATATAGCAGGGATAGACAAAAATGCTTGAGAAATGCAACTTTTGTTATCTCTTGTGCAAGTCAGCATGTCACATAATGTGTTCCTGAAACCTGAGAATGCTTTCTGTCTCCTGTCTGTACTTCACTGTGGGTACCAGTGCTTCCTGGTGTGGAAGGTGCAACAGAACTCATCCAACATCCAAATTCCTGTTTCTGCAAGCACCACTGCTTTATTATTCTCCCAAGTGGCTTTTTCTTGGGATGAGAGGAGGGGGGAGTGTCTGTATGGAGTGCTGCCTGCATGCTTTTTAGTCTGCCATTTAAAAAAGCTAAAGTTTGAAAGCTTTACTTAGCTCAGAAATTAATTCTGCTGAACATTGAGTGTAGCTGACAGGATTTGGTGCTTCTGAAAATCTAACTCTTGCCTACTGGTAGTGACTCTTGTGTTCATTCTTGTTTTTATGTACTCTTAAGGTGTTTCAGCATAATCCAAGGCTCATAAAACCCCCCTGGCACTCTCCCTCCCACCAGCCATCATTTATTGCTGAGGGGCAGTAAGCATGGAGAACTGCATGGGCTTTGTGGTTGGTTTTTTATTTTCCCCTCCCCTATCAATTAGCTTATTTACACAAGAAAAACATGATTTCCTTTCTTTTTCTTAAGCATAAACAAATTAAAATAGGACCTAGTGTATGTAAAACAGCTCGCTCACAGGAAGCCAGAGTACATATTATTACAAGCTGGTTGCTATTGACTACAAAATATTGCTCGCCTGCATTCATCAGACACTCTCGGGTAGTAGAAAATACTGTTTTGGAAGCATCTGAATTGTAAAAGTATTTCAGTGACTTAAAATAGATCAAGAACTTTTAACCTTGCCATTTTTAGCATCAGAAATGCTTCTCTGACGTGAGAACTGCATAGTTCCTTTTGTCTTTTGATAGCATATTTTTTTAATTAAAATAAATATTTAATCTAGCTCTGGTTTCTAAGGCACCACAGAGCATCGATACTGAAAGCAGGAAGCCTCTTCAGAATAATTTTTGGGAATGGAAGAGGGCAAGGTACAATACAGCACATTTATACTTAACATCTCTGACCACTGTTTATTATTCACTGTTTGTTCCTGTCATAAAATAGTAATTGAAAGAAGAAAAGTGACAAGGTGGAATGGGCTATTCTAACAAGTCTACTTTTTAAACCCAAACCAGTTAGAAAGTGGTAACTGGGCTGACAAGTAAAATGTTCACAAATACCATAGCTGGCTGCTGTTTGTGGTGTTGAGCTGGGGATAATAAAGCTTGTTTTAGCTAACTGGGTTTAAGTGAGACTAGAAAACAGTTGTGCTTTTTGAGGAGCTGCAACCTGATGGATGGTGAGATGCCTCCTCCATGTCATGTGCAGGTGTGGCAGGGGCAGGGAACCCAGAGGAAACTGTGTCACAGAAAACACTGAGCAGATGTTTTAGCACCTGTTATGCAACTGGATTCAACTTTTACTGGTGGTTTCTGTTTTGTTGGGTGTTTTTTTGAGGAAAATAGCCTGCCTCTCCTCATCTAAGTCTTTTAGTCAGATTATATTTTTCCAGAGTAATGCTGCTTATTCTGCTGGTTTACCATTGCACAGGATCATGTAGTATTTCTATTTGTATAATTGTCAAGAGACATTTTAATTGAAGTTCATCCTGAGCGATGAGGCAGAATGACACTGGAATGCTATTATCTTCTCTGCTGTAATTGCCATGGCAACAACTGCAGGTAGACAAGGCAATCCAAGGATTCTTTTTCTATCATACAGACACCAGTTGTTTTTTTCCTTCACACTCGGTAATGACTGAGAAGCCTGTGGCATAAGCATGCTCTGAGTCATCATGAGAAGTGGGTTTTTTTATTTATTTTTTTCAATTTAAGTTTGATTTTAATTTTGTGAGTATTTGTGATACAATAATGGCAATCTAACCTGAACTGTTTTAGGAGACTGATAGATGAGCCAGTGACTGAGGAGTGAGTTTGGAGCATCACGGCAGACCACGGGCTGATAAGGCACCTAAGTGTCATCGTAGATCTGGATGTTAATTTCTCCGTGCATATTCATCTTTCCTTAAGATAGAGATGAGACTATTGCCCAGCTCTTGTAAGAGCAGTTTAATGCTTTTGGGTAATAAAATGACTATGTCACAGGAGCAAAAGTGGATGTGAACATAGGCCCGTGTTTTAGGGTTGTTGTTTTTTTCTTGTTATTTAAGTGTTCTATACTGCTGCTGTTACTGATTTCCTCCTCTGCTCCTCCACCTGCATACGTGCACTTGCAGATAGACGTGTGCTTGTGTACTTCCTCAGACTGTATGCAGTTCATTTGGCAATGGCAGGAATTCTGCCAAGATTTACCACGAATCCAGGTGTATATTGGTATTTACAAAAGCATAAAGGCCTTCATACTAACTCTTCTGTGGTTCCAGAGGTATACTGTGAAACTGTTCTGGGGTTCATCTTACTTATGTTATAGTATGAAAGCTTAAGATTTTGGAGATTTCGTAGGGATACTTTTCCATTTATTCTGCTCTTCCCTGTAGACTAATTTATCTGTTTTTTAAATAGGAGACTGGTTAATTTTTTTCTTCATTAATCATTAAACTCATTTGGATATGGGGCAGGGTGAGGGGGGAATAGTATTTCTTTTTCCTGGTGGCACTGACTAATCTCTGCTTCAGTCAAAAGAGGATTTCATCTAACCTATTTTAAATAGAGGATTAAGGACAATTAGGCTCTTCCTCTACTTCACCACTAAGATAGGATGTTGTGAAATCCCTGAAAAGCACATTTGCTGAAGCTCCAGTAAAGTTTTCAAAATTCATGTTAATAATCAAAGTAGTTATATGCAGAAAAAGAAACTTTGTGTATGAAGTACTTGCCTGGAGAGAATTGTGTGGATGAACTGGGGAGAGGGAAGGGGTTGAACTGTTTACCCAGTACTTTTTTGTCTAAACCTTCTAATTTACATTGTGAATTAGACATGTAGATGAACTGAAATGGGTAGATGAGCTGAATTGCATTAGCAACTTGCAGTTCATGCTTAGTGTTTTACATAGCCTTTCACATCTTTTCATTAGGAAGAAAATCTTCACAGAAAGGGTTGTCAGGCACTGGTACAGGCTGCCCAGGGAAGTGGTTGAGTCACCATCCCTGGAGGGGTTTAAAAGACATGTAGATGTGGCACTTAGGGACACGGTTTAATGGTGGGCACTGGTTGGACTCAATGATCCTAAAAGTCTCTTCAAACCTAAATGATTGTATGCTTCAAAATACTATTAGTGAGCTGTTTGCTCAAATTGTAATGAAGTAAAAATTGCTAGTATTCATTATCTGTGCTTGTATAACTATTTTATGTCACTCGGACTGAATATAAGTGGCCTCTCTTGAGTTGGATCTGAATTATCAGTGACATTTGGTAGCCAACACTAAACTGCTATACTTGTCAGGAAGTCATTGTAAAATAAAACCATGAAAAGTACTGCTGTTCTGGAAAAATATAGGATGTGCAGCAGTTGGCAGTGTAATGATTAATGTGAGGGGGGAAATGGCCATGTGTATTTTGGGGAAGGTTTGGCTACCAAATGCCTCCTGTAAATGGTGGAGCTGACTGACTTCTGTGAAGCATGGATAGTATGTTACAGAGCTATAAAGGTGACAGTTCAGTGATACTTGTCTCTGAGGAATTGCCCATGCCATCTTAAGTCTATTACTAGCAGCTGTAGGCAGGATACTGATGATACAGGTGGGTTTTTTAGCTTTGTTTCCTGCAGAACAGCAGTCTAGAGAGTTCAATCTAATCTTCATTCTGGGTGATAGTACACCTGAAGAAGGGTGGCCCAGGAAAAGCTGAAGTCTGTTTATTTCATCATATTCATGAAATGACGGAGTCAAACTGTAAATTCTCAGAGTGGCATAAACAGTGTTTCCTGAATGAGCGGAGTGCTTGGCTCTGGGGTCCCACAGCTGACTTCAAGGAGAGCTGTGGTCATCTGTTAAGACACACACGGAGTCTTTGCTCATGGCTTTGGCTTGATGCTGTGCCTTTGCACACCTACCTTCCCGTGCTTCAATCCTGGTGCTGCCTGGGCTGTCATGAGGACATTAGCTGTGCAGGTGGGCCCAGTACCAAACCATACTGGTGGGTAGCAAAGTGGTGTACCAGGCACTTGATGTATTTGGGTAGAGTGTAGCAAATGTGGAAGAAACACTTCTGCTAAAGTGGATGTCCTGCTTATTCTGCAATTAAAAAAAAAATCTTTTTTTTTCAGAGGGAGAAGACATTCTTTAAATTTTAACTACCACAAAAGCTCTTAAAAACAGGACTGCCATTTAATCTTACTATAAAAAGTACCTATATAGGCAGAGACTCTTATTATCTGAAAGATATGTATGAGAGAGGATATTGCAAAGGTAGGCTTAAAACAATTTTATTGACCAGGTCATAACTAAAAGAATAATTAACTTTTATGCTGATGTTAGCAGAAGTATAATGTAAGTAAGGTCAGGCTTGGCATTTTGCTTTGGCCAGAAGGACTCCTTACAGTATAAGCAGACTGATTAATGTTAGAGCTTTGCTTTAATGCTTTCCCTGTAAAAATGGAATGTACTGAAGTGCTGTTATTCATTGGTGTTTTGTGTGTGTAGCAGAATAGCTGCAACTCCTTTCTAGTAAATCATGTGTAGTTTACTTTATCAGTAGAATTGCATGAACAGTGATCTTGAGAGCTACCTTAATCTTTCACATCCTACCTTCCTGACCAACAGTGTGAACTTTGGAAAGCTTAACTCTTAAAAACCTTCTGGTCATCTAGACATAATAAAATAAAATATTTCTAGGGTAACCAAGTATTATAAACATTGTCAAGTTAATTTAACGTTTAAAATCCACTGTGTAGACTTTGAAATGTCTTACACTGCCTCATTTTTAAAAATGCATAGTATTTTTATCCTTTTGTACTGGATTTTCAATTCCTGACAAGCTAAAGCAGTTCTAGGGGTTCTAAACAAAGCCTCTTTCCTGATGAATTTAAGCTCCTTGCAGGAATGTAGATCCTTTGTACAGCACATATGTAGCCACTTAAATATATGGCTGGTCTTTAATATCATAGTACAGAGGATGGGGCAGGTGGGTTAAAGCTGAGGTAATAATTTTGTTTAATGACAGTCATTGAGCACAACTAAAACATTCTCTTACCTTCTAAGAGTTAAAAAACAAACGAACAAAAACAACAGCAGAAACCCCCAGAACAAAACCAGACTAACTCAGACCATTATCATAACTGTGAATGCTGTAGTATTGTTAATCTCTTAAACAGTGTTAACTGAGTGCTACTATTTTCAGCTGTCAGGTGACCAGATGGCCTGGTTTGATAGGAGGTGCCTGTGTATTGGCACTGAGAGGGGAAAAATTAAGGGAAGATAAAAAAAACCACCCAACCAACTGTTCTCAGGCCTAAGCTGCATGATCACTTTAAGGTGATTCATGAATATGCTGACTTCTGATGCTGTAAGTTTTCATCTGACATGAGGAGGTTAAAGTTCCCTGCTTAGTGGCTGTAATGACATAAAGCAATAGGGAAGCTTCACCTGTTTATGTGCACAGTGAACATGGGCAGGTAAAAACACACGTTTATAAAGGGCAATCTGGATTGTGGGTTTGCATCTCCTGTTTTCTTAAGCCCAGGAGGTCTCAAATTTGAAAGGCTTATAATTTTTTTTCTTCCTAAAGGAAGGTTCTTAAGCCCCTAACTTCTAAGAAGTGAAAAGGTTACCTTGAGCTTTTCTCTTCTGTTAATGGTATCTGCTGTAACTTGTTCAAAGAGCTTTTATGTCAGCATATATATAAAAGTTTTTTTTTAAAACATTTAAAAAAAACCCTCCAAACTTGAGGCTAGATTTCTGCTGGGCATGTAGAAATAAAATATCAGTATCCCTTTGCTATTTTCCTGCATATCCCATTACAATGTCTTTTCAATTGAAAGCAATCATAATACTTTTCTATTTTTTTTTGCTTGACTTATGTCATCGTTTCTAACACGCAAAGTTTGGCTGAGTCATGGCTGTTGTTGAGACATGAAGTGCAGTATACTTGTAAAAGGCTAGTAAGACACTAGCATTGGCTTTTGTTCTTGCTTCTTCCTTTTGCCTCCAGTCAGACCACTTAATTCTACTTAAAATGACTAATTCTTGCTGTAGAATAGCAGTTGCTTGTTAAGTGTCTGTTAGCTGGTATTTGAAGAGCATCATGATGCTGAAAAGTGCCCAAATTTCTCACTGTCAAATTCATACCTGTGTCTTGGAGGTGAGGAGGAGAAACACAGAAATGTGGTCTTCACAGCCTCCAGACTTGAGCTGATGAAAGGTTCTTCTCAGCTTCTCACAGTGTGTAGAAAAGTCCAAAGCAGGAATGCTAAGCAGTCTGATGCAGTGGCACGTAACTCTTACAAGAGTTGTCAGAAGGGACTTTGACAGTAGAGACGGGTTTGCTCATCCCTTTCCATTTTGGATGTGCTGTTGGATTGTTGATGGAGGCATCTGTTGGACTTCACTGGCTGACAAACCGTTGGGCAGTCAGCATAGGTGGGTGCATTCCTGAGAAGGTAACTGTGGCTGTATTGGGTGAAGTTCGTAGCAAGTTTCATTGCGAGGGAGAGCGCTGCCAAGTGCCAGAGTTCTAGGTAGTGCTTATAACTGGGATGCAGTGACATCCCAGAGCCACGGAGTCGGGACTCGTGACAAGTTGCTGGCCTCCACTGAAAGCTGTCCTGTTTTGTGGATAGCATCTGGCATCAGAAAAGGACTAATTGGGAGAGGGGTAGAAGTTAACACTTTAGATGTCGAGAAGCTTCACAATTTATGGAAGAAGTGTTTTAGTGTACTACATAATGAAGGGAGTGTTCCTTAAACACAACTCAACCAACCAGGAAATAACTTGAGCCTTTCCTCTCCAAACTAACCCTGTGATGAGGACTCTTTGGTAGCCCTTGAGGGTCATGTGGCTTGACCTTTCCAAAGTTTTAAGTGCAGGCAAAGCATAATGCCTTGAGGGAAAATGGAATAGCTATTATATGCTTAGCATTTCCACCCATGGCTGTATTAGAACACGTCTTGCTGAAATAAGGAGACTGGCCAGCACAGGAATGTTAAGATTGTGAAAGCATATAGCCCTTTTAACCCTTTCACAGGCAACTGTGGGAATACTGCTCAAGGAAGGTTTCTGTGGTTTAATGTAAAGTTCCGTGTCAAATGCATAAAAATCAAGGTTTTCTGTGCTTGAAGATAAGGTGTGTATGTATCACAGAGGGTCTTTGAAATTAATTAGTTCTGAAAATAGTTCTTTAAACTTGTCTTTTCTAAACCAGGCAACAAAGCCCATTTTGTTAAATGTCAGACTAATCTGAAAATGCTTCATGCTTTTTAACTCTCTTTCCATAAAAAATGCCTAGACGATCTGGAGAGATCCCTTCTAACCCACGTTATTCAGATTCTAAAATAAGAACTGTTGATGTTGCTTAATGTTAATTTAAAGGAAATAGTCTCTTTCCCCTTTTGCAGCTGTCATGGTTTTCATCTCTGAGCAGATGCTAATAAGACATCCTAGTTTAAAACAGGCTCTGTGGATAAAGCTGCATAACATCTTAAAGTGATAACCTACGTCCCCAACAGGTTGTTGTTCTGAGCAGCAATTACACTGCTTGGTGAGTCTGTTCTTGGACGCTTTAAGATTGCTGTAATGGAGGTTCACAACAACTTCAGCAGAAACTACTGTAGGTGGAGCTGGGGCTTTAATAGCTGTCAGTCTGACCACGTTAAATTATTTCTCCTGGTTCCTGTTGTTCCTGTTAAAGAAAAATTACTGCAGTCAGCCAAAACCCAGTTATTGTTGTTGTTCCCTACAGGCATTGTTTGCTCATGTGACTATTACAAAACCTTTTCCCATAAAATACTATTTTTTCCTGAACTACTGAGTAATTTAAGCTGATTTTTATTCCTTAATTCAGGTAGCCTTAATATGTGAAGAAGCCCTAACCTTTGGGAAAGAGGCTGATGACAGTCAGTCGCTGGGTAGGTAGGAGCTGTGCGTGGGACACTGTTCTGGAGCCTTAAGCAACTACATGCCTGTAACTTAATTTGGAAGCTGCTGATATGTAAGGGTGATCTGAGAGGCTGGAAAAGAAAAGCTTCTAGACTTTAATTAGTAACAAATAGTGTGAAAGTGCTTGTGCCCTTGAGACTTAAGCTGGCCAGTGTCAGCTTTCATGACAGATAGTTGTGTCACCACGTAGCACTGACTGTGGATGCATGTTTTCTGAGAAGTTATTCTGGAGCTGTGTGGAGGTGTTGAAGCTACCTGTGTGTTCAGTTGGGGCAGTGGGGGAATGGTAGAAAGATGGAAAATAGCATTGACTTTACATGTCTGTATAAACAGAGTTACTTATTCAATGCTGTTACCATAAAACCAAAACACTGGATCATTATAATGCTGCTTTTGAAAGACTTTGTACTGGGTTAAGAGCTGACAAGAGTTCCAGAAAGGTTCTGAGGCCTTAAGTAGGGAAAAGATGGTGAAGGTTAATTGACTGTTTGGAAGGAAAGCGTGGAAATAAAGCTCCCTTGATCTCGGTGTACCTGACTTATGTTCTCTTAAAATAGTTTGGGGGATGTTAATGCAATGTGTTTCTATCTCTGTTTTAAAATATCAAAGAGGGAAGGAAGGTGAAAGCATATTCCACAGAGGACAGAGTCTTTGGCTGGAAGAGAAGCTGGAGCATTCCTATGGTGTGCTTGAAGAAATGTGTTGTAATGTGACCTTCTGTGGTTTCTGAGCTGGTGGCTGAGGGAGAGTAAGGTATAAATACTTCTTTGTTCTCCACTGATGTGGTCAGTTGAAGCTTGCTGAGACTTTTATTTAGAACTTGACCACTATATTGGCAAATGATATTTCTTGCTATATGAAAAAGATGTAGGCAGGCTGGAAAGGGTCGAGAGAAGGGCTGTGAGGATGATCAGAGGACTGGAAGATGTCCCATATGAGGAAAGGCTGAGAACTGGGTTTGTTCAGCCTTGAGAAGAGAAGGCTTAGGGAAGACCTTATTACCATGTACCAGCATGTAAAATGTGGCTACTCAGAAGATGAAGACTCCCTTTTTATGAGGAGTCACTTGGCTACAAGTTACTCCTGGGGAGATTCTGGACTCCAGACAAAAATTTTTCACCATGAGAACAATTAGACATTGGAATAATCTCCCAAGGGAGGTGGTGGATTCCCTGACACTGGACAGCTTTAAGACTCAGCTTGACAGGGTGCTGGGCCATCTCATTTAAACTGTGTATAATATAATTTACCTTTAAAAGGTTGGACAAGGTGATCCTTGAGGTCCCTTCCAACCTGGGATTCTATCTGTACGCCTCTCTGAAATTAGGCCAGCTTTCCTGCTTCTGATTGGAGTTTGCTCTTAAAAAAAGCAAAGTGAGTCTGCCAGCTGAAGTGGTTTAGATTGTGGAATGCACTCCTAAGAGGCATGTTCTAAAAGAGGATCTGGAAACTCTGACTCCAATAGGAAGATTTTTTTTTTCTTCATCTCTGGAGAAGACCTCTGAGAGATTAATGATACTCCTTACATACTGGGATCAGCCTTTTCATCCTTTTACATAAAAAAGTGAGCTCTTGCTCTTCCTTAAAAATGGTTATTTTCATTAGTAAATGTGTTAAAACATCTGGACTTGCAGATGGATGTGCAGTCTGTTTGCAGCAGCCTTTAAAACTCTGGAGACATTCCTGAAAAAGATTAAATTCTGCGCCTGGGCTCTGGCTATAACTGATACCACAAAGTATGATACCAGAACTTACTCTGGCTGCTGCTGTAAACAAACAAAACAAAAGTTTCTATAAATACATTAATAACAAAAGGATTGTGGCCTGCTATACCACTCAGACCCACACAAATCTATGGGGCTGGCTGGGATCCACTTAAGGGTACTCAGGGAGCTGACATTAGTGTTTCCCAAGCCTCTCTCCATCACTTACCTGCCATCCTGGCTAACCAGGGAGGCCCCAGTGGACTGGAGATTAGCAAATGTGTTTCCCATCTACCAGAAGGGCTGGAAGGAGGTTCTGGGGAGCTACAGACCTGTCAGTGTGAGCTCAGTGCTGGGGAAGGATATGGAGCAGATCACCTTCAGCGCTATCACACAGCGCAGACAGGACAAGCAGATGATCAGACCCAGTCAGAATGGGTTTATAAAAGCAGGTTCTGCTTGACTAACCAGATGTCATTCTGTGACAAGGTGACCCACTTAGTGGGTGAGAGAAGAGCTGTAGATGTTGCTTACTCTGACTTCAGTAAAGCCTTTGACACCGTTTTCCACAGCATTCTCCTGGAGAAACTAGCTGCTCACTGCTTGGATGGATATACTCTTAGCTGGGTAAGAAACTGTCCAAAGGGCTGTGGTGAATGGAGTTAAATCCAGCTGGTGGCCAGTCACAAGTGGTATTCCCCAGGTCTTTATTAGAGTCAGTTCTGTTTAATGTCTTTATCAGTGATCTGGATGAGGGGATTGAGAGAACCCTCAGTAAGTTTGCAGGAAGCACCAAGATAGATGGGAGTGGTGATCTGCTTGAAGGTAGGGAGGCTCTACAGAGGGATCTGGAGAGGCTGGACTGATGGTGTGAGGCCAGTGGTATGAAGGTTCAGTGTGGCCAAGTGTGAGCTCCTGCACTGCAGTGACATGCAGTGCTACAGGTTTGGGGAAGAATTGCTGGAAAATGGCCTGACAGAAAGAACAGGACCTGGAGGTGTTGGTTGATACCTGGCTGAGCGTGAGGCAGCAGTGTGCTCAAGTGTCTGAGGTGGCCAACAGCATTGTGGCTTGCATCAGAGAGAGTGTGGCCAGCAGGACTAGGGAAGTGGTGGTCCTCATGGACTCAAGACTGGTGAGGCCACACCTCAGATACTGTGGGTTTTTGACCCTTACTACAAGAAAGGCATTGAGGTGCTGGAGCATGTTCAGAGAAGGACAATGAAGCTGGCAATGGGTCTAGAGAACAAGTCTCCTGAGGAGCAGCTGAGGGAACTGGGGTTGTTGAGCCTGGAGAAAAGGAGTTTCAGGAGAGACCCTATCACTCACTACAATCTCCTTTCAGGTGGTTGTAGAGAGGTGGGGTTTGGTCTCTTCTCCCAAGTGACAAGTGATAGGATGAGAGAAAATGTCCTCAAGTTGCATCAGGGGAGGTTTAG
>VWZY01007922.1:107373-155402 GCA_013399075.1 Chloroceryle aenea
TTGTCAGGCTCTGGAACAGGCTGCCCAGGGAAGTGGTTGAGTCACCATCCCTGGAGGTATTTAAAAGATGTGTAGATGTTGTTCAGTGACATAGTTTATTGATGGACTTGGCAGTGCTAGGCTAAGGGTTGGACTTGAGCTTGAAAGGTCTTTTCCAACNAGAGACCCTATCACTCACTACAATCTCCTTTCAGGTGGTTGTAGAGAGGTGGGGTTTGGTCTCTTCTCCCAAGTGACAAGTGATAGGATGAGAGAAAATGTCCTCAAGTTGCATCAGGGGAGGTTTAGGTGGGACGTTGGGGAAGAGCTCGTCACTGAGAGAATTGTCAGGCTCTGGAACAGGCTGCCCAGGGAAGTGGTTGAGTCACCATCCCTGGAGGTATTTAAAAGATGTGTAGATGTTGTTCAGTGACATAGTTTATTGATGGACTTGGCAGTGCTAGGCTAAGGGTTGGACTTGAGCTTGAAAGGTCTTTTCCAACTTAAATGCTTCTATGATTCTAAATATACAATCTGTGCTCTGGATGGTCACAGCCTTGCATGCTAAAGCACTCTTTGTCCAGCTTTGCATCCTCTGCAGGTGGTTCAAGATATTCTTCTTCTGCATACTATGTCAGGATGCATCTGGGCTTGATTCTATTCCAGTGCCTCAGTTTCACTTCAGTGCCACTTCAGATGATCTGGCTATGGTTTTTGTGTTTTCTCAGAAGCCTTTCTGATGTGCCTTTTTCTCATCAGGTCTCCTGGTTCATTGTTCCTCAGTCACCCTCCTTGAGCCAGTGTTCTTCTACCAGTAGGGTTTTTCTGGTTCTTTTCCCCAGTTTATCTATCTTCTGATATGTATTCCTTTTGAGAGGGGACAGGAAAAGATACAGTGAACTCCACAGAGTTCTCCTGACCTACAGAGAAGTTGCCTCCCTCCTTCTCATGGTCTGAGCTGGGTCATCTGATCCTCAGCAGACCAAATCAGCTGTTGCTGTGGGATAGACCTTTATGCAGAAGGAATAAATTGACCTTCACTTTCTTTAAAGATCCATCTGCCTTTTGTGGTTGGAAAACTACAGCCAACAAAACGTGCTTTTGTTGTTTTCCTCAAACTGAGCCCAAGCACATGATTGAAAGGATTATGCCATTCTAGGTTACTAAATATATTTTTGCATGACTCTCAACTTAAAAAGAAAGCCACAATGATAGCCATTTCCAGTAATGATGGGAGTACCTTCTCTTGGTGGACATCAGTGCCAAAACTTTTATTTTAGTACCTTCTCAAGTCATTAGTACAGCAAACAGTGCAGCTTTCTTGGCAGGCTGTGCAAGGAAGAAGTGCAGTTGCTAATTTAGTGAGTGGGGTATCAGCCTGATTGATGCATTTGGAAGTGGCCATTCAGACTGGCAGCAAAAGAGGATTGAAAGCTGGTGCTGAGCACAGTGGCAATACTTCATTCTTGACAACAGGGAAATGGCAGTGCCTTCACCCTCGGCTCTCAGGGAAGTGATTGCAGAATGGTCAGTGTTGCAGCCTGGTTGCTTGTTGCTAGGATTGGGGTTGGAAAATAAAGGCATTTTAATTGAAATAGGTGCCTTGCTGTCCTGAGACTGAAGACCTGGAAACGTTGGCCTGGCCTAGTAGCTAGAAAGGAAGCTCTGTACCTGTGAGAATTACCTGAAAGCATTTCTATCCAGCATTATTTTGGTCTTGTCCGGATCTGGTTTGGAAGACTTCTGTTTAAATAATGATTTGATGCTTAGGCTGGGAAGTTTTTGTGCGGGCAGTGGTTGCTACTGGTTCACTTCAGACAAAACGTAAAATCTGGCAGCTTGTTATCACAGGCACACAGTGTGCAGGAGATTGTGATGCTTAATATTGTCTCCTGACAGTTTTGTAGAGAGAGCAAGTGGCTGAGGGAAGCATGTTCCTTTAGCATCTTACTGGAGACTCACTGGCAGAAATCCTTGTGTTACAGTGTCCTCCAGAAACAAGTGATTCTGGTGGTTATTGCTGCAGTGCAAGCTGTAGCTCTGTTGATTGGCATGGGCAGTTTTCCACTGAAATCACAAAGTTGCCATGGGGTTGCAAAGTCTCATTATTGTGCTGCATGCGTGGTGGGTTGAGCTGTGGCTCTGACTACTGCCAGACAACTGAGTATGAGAGTGGTGAAACAATACATTTACTATAAGGTCAAAACTTGCCTTTGGTGACAGGATGGGATGCTGAAGATGGTGTGTTACTTTAAGACCCCTGCATTCTGCATCCTCTTACGTGTTATCTTGTGTACTTCTAAGTACATTGGTGAAGTTTGTGGTTCTGAAGGTGGAAATGTTGCTGGCAGAGGATGTACTCTTATTGCATATGTGAAGTTGGCAAACACTCTGGCTTTGCTCTGATGGAAAGGTTTATTGCCTTTTTACTTCATTTAAAATGTTTTTACTTAGGTTTTTTTTTAGGTAGTGACAAATGTCAATTTTATGGAAAACTACTTGATGTATCTTGACCTTAAAGCAAAGGGTTAGGCTATTTTGCGTGGCTGCTTTTAGTCCTGGAAAGAATCAGCAGTGAAAGTTACTGTTAGCTTTATTTGCATTTCCCAGGTTTTGTCTGCTGGCCAGCATCTTCTGAATGTTTTAAATGTAGCTTTTTTATTTTTCTAATGCATAACACTTGTATGCAGTGTTCTTGTGATGATGCCAGAACAGCCATATAGTAAATATTTAATAAGAGTAGTAAAGATTTCATGTTCTCAACAGGCTAAAGTCCTGATCTAAAGGAAATGAAATTGCCATTCTAAATTATTTATGAAATGCTGCACATAAGGAGACTGGGTTTGTTTGGTTTACGGTGCAGAAATGGCAGAAATAATGGTCTCAGTTTAGTTAAGACCTAAATGGTGAGGGTGGGTTTTAAAAAGGATAAAAATCTAAGAAATCCCAGTTCTATGGCTGAGGGTGACAGCTCTTCATCTAGGATGGTGGCTGGAGTACAAGTCAGGTGTTGGGATGTTGAAAACTCTGCTATTGCTTCATACTTGAGCTGACTCAATGTCAGGAGAGCTGGCTTTGTAATCCTCTTTCTGCAAAGTGTGAATCGCTTGCTTGTAAGACTTAACAATGGAACTGTCAGTTGGGTGTTTTAAGCTGATTTTTTAAGGTGGTAAATGTGGTTACCAGCTGTCATGGGAAGGTGAACTTCCCTTGTGATTTACTAGTATTTAAAGATGGCAAGTTGTAGCTATACCAGTAACCATTCAGTGCAAGGGGAGAACACCTGAAGCGAGTGCGATCGATGCTTTGAATGTCTAATGAACATGTGAAGGCTTTCCTCTTTGATCAAATGAAAAAACCAACTATTCAGACTCCTTGGGACTAGAGGAGTGAACAAAAGTAGTGATGTGTAGAGGATGCCTTGCAAAGCTGTTGCAGAAGTAAAAAAACCCTGAAACACTGTGGGTACCCCTCTGTCCTGAGACACAAAGCTTGAAGCACAAGCCCTTGGATGTTTGATCAGTTGAGACACTGGGTACCCGGCCCCTCTCCCTTCCTCACTATTACTGTTCCATTTCCATTGCATGGAGTGAAGTGGTAAAAATGAGAAATGTGAAGACTTCTTCAGAAGATAGAAGCTAATAATAAATAAATCTCTAGTTCAAAACCCTGAGTCTGCTAGTGATAGAACACATGTACTGAGGTGGCCTTTACCCAACTCACTATAGGCTTTTAAATGTAGCCTGGGTCTGGTGAGAAGCCACTGCAGTTTTTAGAGCATTGAAGAAGAGAATGAGCAAGATAGCCTGGCAAACAAAGAAGGGATGTGCCTGAGAGGAATAATTCTTTAAGTAAAAAGCTCGAATGTGTTTTCTTTCATGCCTCAACTCTGCAGTTTACTTGTGATGTTGAGAATTGCTTTTATGTATTAGTATTAATTTCCTTTCTTATTATGCTCCAAACAAGAATAGAAGTTGTCTTTGTAATTTTGAGTGCATCTGGAGTGAAAGTGCATGGCTGTCTTTAAAAATACATGAATGTATTCGGCCACTTTTAACGTAAATTGCCCAAATTCCTTTTTCTGCACGGGAGGAAAGACAGATGCAAAACACACTGTGGAAGTAAAGCTCCATAAAAATGAAGCCTGTGCTTTATATTGCATCTAAATAGGGTTGCAGTACTGTCTCCATTTGTTTTCCTTTAAAATAAACCCATTCTCAAGCCGTTGCAGTGTTTGTGTATGTCTGTCTTCCACTTGTGTAGAAGTGAGCTTTCAAAGCAGTAGTTCAAGGCACAGACATCATAATGCTCCTTAAGTAGTACCACCTCTGAAAACACTGATAGCTGCTCTGTTTTATGAGCCTGTTGTGTTTCTGGCTTGTGTAAGACAGAGACAGAATCCTTGTTATTGAGACTTTATTTTTTTTTACATTTTAGAATATGAACTGATCTTAAATACTTTGAATACTGTGAAATATGTTACAACAACATTAAAAAGTTTTTAATGATTTATATTTTTATTTGGTCATTCGATTTGGCTTAAATCTCTTGTGGTTTGCTTCACAATGTGGAGATGCCGTATGTTTAAGTGGTGGATGTTATTAGATGCAAGAAATAGGATGAAGTGAAACTCCCCTTTTTCATGGTGACAGTCCTTCGACAGAAGAGGCATGAGAACACCTTTTGCCAGTGGTACACAATCTTTTTGCCAACTCTTGCTGTCTCCTGGGGGACTGAAATAGAGCCTGCTGGCTAGCTTTCCAACAGTTGGGTACTGTAATGAAAGACATGGCAGGAGAGGTGCACATGTTGATATGGCTAGACCTGAAAAAAGTTACAGAACTTTCTACTTGTGTTCTGAAACATTCCATAGAATAAACAATTTATTTTAACCTGTCTTTTTTTAATAAAGCTGTAACTGTATGTGCTGTGTATTTACATATGCATATAAAAATCTTTTTGTGAAACTAATTGCTTGCTGTAGAGAACACCTTATTTAACTGCACCAATTGTTGTGCTTATGTAGTATTTGTCCTTTTGCCAAATAACAAAATGTGCCTGGTTTTGGTTTTTTTAATGCTACCTCCCATGTCTGCTGCAGAAAGCATATGGTTTAACAAAACAGCCTATTTCTGACACATCTTGTGGAACGCACACTCAGGTCTTCCTGCCTCGGAGCTTCTCAGAACCTGTTTCTTTCCTGGGCTTCATGCTCAAGAGCCTTTTACAAGCAAATGCTTGCAATTCTCTGCTGTCTTTTTCTGTCTGCATTTTGAGACCTCCTCCTAGAAGTTCTTAGTATGCTCTGCTATTACTTTTGTTGTTTTTTTTTTTTGTAGGAAGGCTCATTATTTTCTCCCAGTTGGAGGAAAATTCTTGTGTAGGAGCCTTCCTGTCCAGGCCATCTACCACTTGGAAAGCTAACAGTGGAGTGCATCTTCAGCTCTTTGTCAACTTTTGAGTTCTAACCGTGGGTATACTTGTGATCCTTCAAAGTGCTGAAATGGAGTTGCTTGTAGAGAATGGAGTGTTGAAACTCGTAAGATTGAGACAAACATAAATTCCAGCAGTTTACTTGGTTTTTATGCAGAGCAGCTTCAGAATATGCTCCTCTTTGCGGAGCATAAAAAAAGGTGACTGATGTAAGAAAGAAGCACTGAAATAAAGTACTGTTCTTGCTTTGCTTAACTGCTTGAAATGAGGGGAAAATTAATAGCTTGCTTAGCTTTCTGATTAATAAAGCATCCTAGAGAAAGGGTGATGATACAGGTTCTTCCAAAATGGTTAATGATCAGTGAAAGACAAGCTAGAAACAGGTTTTCTGTTGTGCAAATCCTTTTCTTGTAGAAGGTGTTAATAATCTCATTTTTTGTTCTGTAGCTGCATGTGCATGCAGACTTTTCCATGCTTTTAGTGGTGTAATGTGGCCGTGGGTCATGTGTTTTCCCAATTCTGGTATAATAAAAGCAATTCTCATGGAAAAGTGGTAGGCAAGAGCTGCAATTTAGTGTGGAGGAGAAGCAGAGAGAGTGAAACTTAAAGGCAATAGAACTGTTTTTTTAATTGGGGCTTATGTTGTGGACTAGGACTTTAATTTCATACTTCAACAGTTTAAAATGTTTGCAGGACTAAACATGCCCGTTAATCAGTTTCAGTGTAAACATAAAAAATTAAACACAAGCATACTTAGACTCAGTTCCATGGTTTGGTTGTTGGGACACCTAGGGAAAGATGCCGTTCTCTTTGTGGAGATTACTTCCTGCTGTCTAGGAACCACCTGATCAAGAGTCAAGAAGTGTAAGAAACTGAGGAGCATTGTTTTACTAGATGTTTCTGCAGAAGTCCCTGAAGGCTTCTGTTGCAGCACAGTTTGTTTGAAAGATGCCTCCCTGATGAATACACCGAAGTATGTTTTGTTCTCTTGATTAGCACTGTGTACCACAGTGCTAACATTTGCCTCATCTACTATCACAGAGATGTTGATAAAAGCCTAATCGACTGAGGCAATTACTCAGTAATTACTCTTTCCTACAGTGCCATATTTATAACATTGATGACCTAGAGTAATGTGACTCTTGGTCTGATATTGCTTCAGTAGATGTGGAAATAAATGGAGATGGAAGAAGGTGTTGCCTGCATAAAGAATTGGACAAAGTTTCTAAAATCAAGTTGAGGTTCCCTTCCTTTTCATGTTTACTGCATCTGGTGGTGATGTGTAATACCATGCCATTTAGTAAAAGGTAAATTCAATTTACTCAAGTATGGTTAAGTAAATTAACTGTAACTTGGAATGAAGCTTTGTTCATTTTCTTGACAGTTACTGCTGTTGATTCAGTATTGCAGTCTTCAGAAAGTTGTGTTTTAATCTTAGAGAATAAATCCCCCACAATGTATTGCAATGGGGTGCATAAATGTTACCCTACTTTATATGTATTGGAAAAAAAAAAATCCCTTTTTGCTGCAGAGGTACTTCAGAATGTGCCTCTGAGGTAATTTCTACTCTTGTATATGCATGGTGGAAGCTTTTATGTTCTAGTGTGTGCTGTATGCTGCTGTTACACATTGTGGAGAAGTAACTTTATTCTCTCCAGTACTGGTACAGATCTCTAAGGGAATGGGCTTCCCTTCTGTGTTCTCCAGCAGCAGATACTGTCTGTGAGGCATAGAATCACAGAATGATTTAGGCTGGAAGTGACTTTTTAGATCATCTAGTTCTAAAACCCCTGCCATGGGCAGGGACACCTTCCACTGGACCAGGTTGCTCAAAGCCCCATCCAGCCTGACCTTGAACACTTCCAGGGAGGGGGCAACCACAACTTCTTTGGACAACCCAAGTAACTTAATTTTTCTTGCTTACCCCTGTTTCTTTTAAAGAGGCAGGTGAATTCCACAGCTCATGCCTAGTTTGGAATCGCAAGGTTTGGAAGGATAAGTGATGTGATACTCTAATGGCTTATTGCACTGGCATCCATGTATCAAAAATATTACACCCTTCTAATCTCATTTGTTCCTGGAGCTTTCAAGTTAAGTGTTCAAAGATGAGCTAAGTGTTAGGTTGTGATAAAAGCTGC
Source organism: Chloroceryle aenea (assembly GCA_013399075.1). Classification (NCBI taxonomy): domain Eukaryota; kingdom Metazoa; phylum Chordata; class Aves; order Coraciiformes; family Cerylidae; genus Chloroceryle; species Chloroceryle aenea. Next base: position 114,924 of record VWZY01007922.1, read on the forward strand.
TCTGTACACCCCCAGAGCAGCAGAGAGAGAATGGCAGTTGGAGGCACCTGAACAGTACCTTGCCTGGCTACCTCCTGGGGCACATCAGACCCCCAAAGGCACTTCTCTACAAGCTAGTGGAGGAACACTGAAGTAAACCCAAATTAGGGACTTGGAGGAAAGGATAAACCCTGGCCAGGCCCATCCCAGGGCTGTCTCAGGAGACCATAAGCCACATTGTCCAGAAATGGAACCAAGCAACATGGATCACTTTTGGAATGAGTGCTTTTGGATTGAGGGGGGAAAAGGGCGTTCCAGGATAGCACAGGACTTGCTATAGGATGCTTAGGGGATGAACCAAAGGTGGAGAAGTAATCCAGGTCATTTGCAAAGGATCAAGTGTGGGGAAAATAGAGAGATAAGGGGATAAAGAAAGGCTGTTTCCATGTTAAATATGGTGCTTGTTTGTACGCTTCTGTCCATGCCCTTCACCAGATGAGTGGGGTTTGTCCCATCTCTTGGTTACATTACTTTCTCTTTTCCTGGGTGTGTGATGGGGGCTTGAGTGCAGTGATCCGAGTGGGATCGTGGGTGTGCCTGTAGTGCCCGCAATGGCAGATGCTGCAATGAGAAGGTGTCAGTGCCAGGAACTGGAGTCAGACCCCAAGTCACAGGTGCCCCAGAGTTTATGGTGCCAGTAGCTGCAGCATGTGAGCACTAGCAAAGATGAAGCCTGGAAAGGCAGGGGTGTGGGTGTGGGTGTGAGGAGCCGGTTGTGAGTGGGACCAGGGGAGTCTAAGTGTCTTAGAGTGAGACCTGTACATGTGCTTGCCTCTAAGGGTGAGACAGTGGGGGNAAGCTAGCTCTGTGTGTGTGGCACATGGGACCATCTGTACCAACTAGAGTGGCACTGTGGTCTGGTGGCTTCTGTGTTCAGGTGGCAGTAGCTGGAGAGGCTGGCATCCAGGGCAGACTGGAGGGATCTGTATTGTATGTATGTACAGATCTGTCTGCACTAGTGGACCTCTGTCCTGCTTAGATTGAAGAGGGAAGCAGGATGAGGCTGTGGTGCTGCCTGTGTGTGTTGGAGCACTCAGTGTATTGATCTCTGGCTGACTGTGGTATGCAGATGAATAAAATAGCTGTATGTGCCAACAGGGAGTGCGTGCTGAGCCTTACTTCTGGTTGTACCTGGGGACGTGGCGAGGTGGAAGCCTCTCCTCTATCGGGCTGCTGGATTCAACCCCGTTGCTAATGCAAAGAAGGGAAATATAATGCTGCACATTGTTTGTCTTCAGCTGTGAGGCTGTTCTTGTCAACTAATCATCAGTGGAAAAATGTCAAACCCAGAATTTTGCATTCCTGTCTTTTATCATGACTTACTAAAATGTAGCTTCTGTGATTACTCATTTTAAAGTTGTGTCCAGTGAAGTATATGAATGTAATCCTGTGAACTAAAATTATCTGAAAATTTAACTGCAGTCCTTCTGAAAGGAATGTTGCAGCCACACGGAGAATTTACGTACAGAGTTTGAGTTGTTTAAGGAGATAAATTAATACCAGCCAAGTCGGCCTTTATTCTGAGGATTCTTTTGTTTGAAAAGCCTCTTAAAAATCCTTTCCAAATTAATTTTTTTATTTCACTGTTGCAGAGAGAGGTGCCTGTAATGACAACTTTGCCAAAAATCCTGTAGTATTGTTCCAAAAATGTGTATAGCAAGAGAGCTCAAATTCTATCTGCCCTTTCAAGAAATTGACTTTTGTAGTCTCAGTAACACTGGGCAAGGAATGAAACCCAAGTGCCACAGTGCAAGATTATATACTTCAAATAATTTAATTTAGAGAGTGTTCACGTTTCGTCTCCTACCTAATGGATGTGTTGCTCTAAGTGCACTCTTCCTAAATATCCTTTTAACGTTCGCTTGGCACTTTGCCACCTTTCTATTTTTGTTCACATTCATGCTAATGAATGGCATGTTATTGGAACAATAAAACAAGCCAGCTATGTTGACTAAAGGGCAGGAGGAGATGTGCAAGCAAGATGTACACCTAGGACCTTGGACATCTTTGTGATTGGTGACTACTTAAAGTGTACTCTGTTATCTGCAGTCTGATACCTGTGAAGTTTGGTGGTAACATGGTGCACAAAAGGATTTCAGCAGGTCTTGAGCATTTAGGCTCAGCACCTCAACTATAGCCTTGTGCAGAAAAAAACTTCAAAATGCAGTGAATGATTATACAAAAAATAACCAAGTCTTCCCTTCTCCAAAAGCAAGGGGTTTATTTAAATAAACAAAGCAATTTCAAGGTATTTTTTCACCTGTGTTTGTATTTGTGGGTATAGGCTTATCTTTTGGGTTTGTTTCCTCAAGAGACCTCTCTGCTGAGTGAGCACCTGAGGTTCATCTGATTTGTTGGTTTGATTCTCATACTTAGAACAGATGAGTCTGTGGATGAGGGGAGCACTCCTCTGCTACAGTTACCGTGAGAAGTCGGGGAGCAGTCTGACTCTACTCACTTGCTAGGAAGTGACATTCAAACTTCACCTTTTTTTGGTGATTGTTTGTGATTTCACAGGCTCAGGTGCAGGTTTTAGATGCTGAGGCATGCCAAGGTGTATATCTTATGATCTGCACTTGAAATGGTATTTTTTCAATAGGAGGGGGGTGAAAAGACAGTGCTCTGAGAAGCAGAAACTGGAAGGATTGAGCAGTATCACAAGAAGAATGAAGCCTTAATTTTGAAGCTGAGGATTCTGTATGATTGCTTCATAAACCTTTTAATACTGAGCTATCTCTTGTCAATGCAACAGAAAGTTGAAATAGAACAAGAATAAACAATGTGATTTAAACAATTTAATTTTGTTTGGCAGCTTATTTACCAGAGGTGGTTTGCTGCTACTCATAGTTCTTAAAACAACAAAAAAAGGAAGCCTTCAAAGTCTTGGAAAAAGTTATCATCATACTTAAAGCTAGAAAAAAATCCTAGTTCTCTATCTGACGAAGTAATGGCTATAATCTGATAAAAAAAATGAGCATACCATAAACTAATATGTCATTATTAGTGTAATAAAAGCTATTCCATGCCCTACTTGCTTTCATGCTATTAATAAAAGACTGCCACATTATATTACTTACTTTTATGTGACTTATTTTTTTTACCCTTCAAGCAGGCCAAATTCAGCGATCTGATGCCCACTGCATTATTTCCTATTTGGAGTCAGATGAAGTGACAGACTAGCTGCAGGCTATAAAACTTTGACATTTCAAGAGGATGCAACAAAAGGCATCAAGAGACTTTGACAGCCAGGGAGCTGTATCAGAAATGCTTAACAGAATCGAAAGGTTGCACTGTAGTTCATTTTGATGTGATCAGAGATGCAACACAAATATTTTGCTGTATGCTAATGTTTATTTATGGAAGCTTGCATCTAAATATGTAGAAACCATATATAGGATTCCTTTTTAGTCCTGAGGATCAGAGATGTACTCTACCTGTTGCCAAAATCTGCTGTAATATAATGTAAAAAGGATTCTAGGCTTTATTGTAATAAATTTGTATCCTTCCTTAAACTGAAAAATGGAAAGCTGTAGAAGATACACGAGTCCTTTTGTCCCTTTTTTTCTTGTCTGTTTCCTGAATTTTAATCTATCAGCAAATTAAGTCCTCTTAAATGGTGCATGTAAAACTAGAGGAGCTGATTAAGTGCAGAGTCTTACGTGCTTTTAGCAAAATTCTATGTGCCTCTTAAAAGAGGTAATAGACTGAAATAACTTCTAAAATGAGCATAATGATGCTGTAAGCCTTTTGAGAAGCTAGATGGAAGGAGGATAATCAATGAGACTGCAAGATCTGGGTGCAAGTATGGAGGGGTTTAATAGTGTCATTGTGCTGTTAACCAGAATACTCAAGAGGGAGGAGGAGGAACAGCAAGTGTCACAACTCAATGTGCTGAAGAGAATTTTTTTCAACTGTCAGGGATGTTCTTGTATCACCTGCTTCAGTGTGCAAATGGGAAACTTTAATCTTAAACAATGCAGGAGGTCTGGGTCAAGATGTTACTCGGCAATCATCTTGTTCATTTTACCTCTGTGGAACTGTTGTTAGGTATTCCTTTATGAAACAAAAATATCCACACTTTTTTTTAATGAGACTTGTGCTTCCCCTTCTCCGAATCTTAAAGAATCCTCATGAAGAGCTGTAGCTCTGAAGGGAAGTCTTGTGCATGTCACAGAGACCAGATAGACAGCAAATTGGAGACTTGGATGTAACGTGTATCAAAAAGTTTTTTTAAAAAATGAAATAATAATGTTAATTAAATAGAATGAAGAAAGCTGATGAGAGTAATCATCATCAGAACCTCAAGAAAATGGGAGATGGAAGAGAGTGGCAAAGTTTCAGTTAAAACCCTGAGATAATACAGACCCATCACTTACAGCAGAAAGCATGCAAGGAAGGCTGTAGTCTGTTAAGTGACTGGCATCTCAGGGACTTCTCGAAGGCGTTGCTGCAGCAGATGACCCACAGGAGTTTTTTGCAGTAGTGTTCACCGTGGAGGACTGCAGAGAAATTCTCAGACTGGAGTTTTGTACAGGCATGGACAAGAGCAACTGTCTTTCAATTACTATGTTGAGAGTGAATCAGTAAAATGAATAGGTCGTGCGGACCAGAGGATGCTCACTCAAGTTGTAAAATACCTCAGATATGGAAATGTCTGCTTGTGAGCCATCCCTTACATCAGTCTGTGTGTGCTGCAGGAGCAGGACATGCAAGTGTCATACTGTAGGGCCCTAGGAGAGAAGTAGAACTGAGAGTTGCGAGGAATTGTAAGATCTCTGTAAACATGTAAATAGAGTGCAGAGATTGTGTCTGGTTTTAGCTAGAAGTTGTCCTTCATGAGGCAGTTAGTATCCTTTGAGGCAGGGGGAACAAGTATATGGCTGGTATAATGCACTTCGATTTATAAAAAGCCTTTGAGGAGAGCTGCTGCCAAAGGCTTTTAAAGGAAGTCAGCTGTTGTGGGTTTAGAGGAACCGCCTCTTGTTGTATTAATAACTGGCCAGAGACGAGAAAAGGGTAAGACTATAAATGATCAATATCCACAGAGGTCTTTCCAGGGGATTCTTCAAGGATATGGGCCCTCAGCAAATGCAGACACAAAGGAGCAATGTATGCAGGCATTCTGCTAGGCATATGAAATGGTACAATCCAAAATTAATGAGACTACATTCAAGAAGAACTTAAAATTGCAGAGAAACTGGGCAATGCACAGCTGCTGGGATTCAGCATTGCTAGATGAAAAATAATGCATAAGGCAGGAAGAGAATGAAGACAGTTCTACTGCTAGGGCTGTCTTAGAGTCCTAGTTAGTTGTGATCCTTGGGGAGGAGTTCTGTTATTGTGGGTAGTTCTTTGAAGGTGTAAGCTTTCTAGAATAATCACTGTGGCATGATTTCCCTTTGAGGGAAAGCTAAACAGGATGGAGAGGTGAGAGGAAAGTTTGTGGGTAAAACTTAAGCAGGAGGTTCTTCTGGAATGGTTCCATGTTTTTTATTTCCTAGCAAGTCCCACCACTTCATTTCAAGGGAATTTCTATTACATGGATTACTGTATGAGTGCAGAAAGATGGTTTACAGAGTGGATTTTGACTCTTCAAATAGACAAGCTGAAGGGTCTCCTCCCTGCAGGCTGTGGTGGCTGATGAGCACCTGCCATAGATTGTGGTCAGATATTATGGGTAGTAGAAGAGAAAACTGGTGATCTAGTGTAAGCCATCAGAAACTAGTTTTCATTTTAAATTTTGATGTGAAAAGTGAGGCTGCTAACCCTTCTTTTCATTTCCCCAAAACACTAGAAGAAATCCACAGTTGTCTGGATACTTTTGATTTCACATCAGTAAGCTCAGTTAAAAAAAAAAAGGGGAAAAATCTTCTCACATGGAGTGGAAGATGTGGAAAACAGTTCTGGATTTTCTATTTAATGTGGTCTCTACTTACCTTTAAGTGTCACACAACACAAAATAAATAGTAGCTTATGTGTTACAAAAAGGGGACAAATAGACATCTGATTTTTTTTAATATTATTCCAAATGAAAAAAGTAAAATCATCTTGCTTAAAGAAGCAACTGAGAACTTTACAAGGTATTAAGTTCTCAAAACTTTTTCCATCCCCAGATGAATCCCTTGAAAGGAAAAAAAATATATTATTTGAACACATTTTTTCCCGTTTTCAGTTTTGTAGCTGTGCACATAAAGCTGTTGTCTTTACTCTTACTTGTTTTCTTACTTTCAGCCTTTTCCGACGAGGGGAAACACATTAGCAGTAATTCCATAATCTAACAAGATTCTGTCAGTTTTGAAATCAGGTGGGTTAGTTTTCTCAAATTTGAAAACCAGCTCTGAATTAGTGTGTTTTTTTTTTTCTATTTACACTTTTATCAAGCAAATCTCTTGTTTTCCACTTCCACCTCTGATGTAACTTACTCCATTTCAGACGTCATTTAACTGAGCCCTTCCTCTTCCTTTGCCCGAGTTGGTTATTTGTTCCTCATTGCATATGTGAGCAGTTCTGGCACCTTCTTTCCCAGGCTCAGCTGGGGGCTGAAGTAGAGGCGCAAATTTTAGAAGAACTTGCAGTGTAGGTACGACCTGTGGGAAGGAAGATCCTTGTTTTCTTGCAGATGATAGGAGAAGCAGTGAGTGTGCACTGTTACAAGCCTTGGAACAGGACTTTGTACTGATGTGCTTTTTATTTGACTCCATCATTTGCTGATTGCTGAGTAACTGTTTCTAGTAAACAGCCCAACTTGAGAACAGCAAGTACATAAATAGATTATTTTCACTGCATCTCTCTTGTTACCTCTAATTGATTTAAGATTGAAAGAAAAACATTTTGGAGACTGACAAGCACAAGGCAAATAGCTTGTAAAGCACAAGGCTGGAGTTAGTCAGGAATACAAACAAGAGAAGTTACATAGTAGCTGCAGTACATAAACATCAACACGCTATGGACAGTGAGTGAAAACTGATAAATGCCACACTAAGCTACTGTGGAGAAAGCTGGGGCAACTGCATTTAGACCCTGGGGCTTGGGGTTATCGCCCCTCTTTGTTTTCCCATCTTTATCTTTTATGAGGGAACTGTCTAAGGTTGTTTCTTGTTTGATACTGATTTAGTGCTCCTCAACTTTTTGCAGAGTATAAAGTTATATTTATATAATACCAAATAATAATTCATTAATAATTAATAAAATGACACCTATTAATTATTAATACAAATAATAATACCAAAATAAACCTTCATAAACCTTGTTCCTCATTTTAGGACCGAGTAGGAGCAGAGAGGGCATCAAAGAATGAAGTTATCTATTCTTTTTTAATCCATATAATGTTAATGGGCTGAAAATATGTAGATGTTGTCTTTCCTGCATTCAGCATTTTCTGCCCCTGATTACTTAAAGCAGATGCACTTAAATAGTTAACCAAATGGAACAGACTACTGAACACAGTCTTTAATGCAGTGTATGCAGGGCGATAAAATGGAGGTCACTGGTTTAGTTGGTTTTGGTTGGTGTTTTTTGTTTGTTTTTTTTTCCCCTACTATAAAAGCAAACAAAACAAAAAAACCCAATAACAATAAAATAAAATAAATAATAATAATTTAAAAAAAAAAAAACCAAAAAAAAAAACCCTTCTCTGAATTCAGATTGATGTAATCCGGGGTAGTTGGGTCAAAACATAATGCTATATTTAGACCCACACACTGTCATCTCGGAAAGGGAAATTGATACAAGTTGAGCATTTTATTTATGGAGTGATGAGTTGTATCCTGAGAGAACTGCGTCTGAAAGATTGTGTGGTTTTCTCTGTCAAATTACAATTTGTGAGAAGAAATTAAGGTTATGGTTGAGACTTCTGCAATGCCTGCATCTCTCACAACTGAGGATGATTGTATGAAATAGTAGCTTTTTTCCATATGGATTAAGTTACTTAACAATGAAATGTACATATTCAACCTGGATTGTTTGTTTTTGCTTTTTTTTTAATCTTGGGATCACTTCTTGATTAACTGCACTGAATTAGATATCTATTTAACATTGTAAACTTGTTTTATCACTTTAATTTTGGTTGAACTAACAAAGTAGTCAAATGTTATTTATGGAGGTGAGAATTGAGCACCCTGCCCTCTGAACTGGTGCACTGGACTTAATACCTTAATAGTGAAAAGTCACCTAAATATTAGAAAACCGATATCCATTATCTCTAAAGTTAAAATTCTTGTGAACTCTTCAGAAGATTATTTTATTTTCATGTATTGAAGGAAAACTCAGCTTTTGTAAAAGCCTAGCAAATGTGTCCTCTGTTGGTAACTGTGGTTGGACTTTCGGAGCAATTGGAAGACCAGGAAAGGCACAGTGCTGCTCTTAAGTCTTTGAATGTGTAGAATTTCCTTAAAGCTTTCTGTCAGAGGGGAATTAAACTCTAGGTTGAGGCACAGACCAATTCATACCAGGTCCGGATTTTTTTTTTAATAAAAATGAGATTTTGTAGTCTTTGTACTGGTTGTGTTTCCTGTAGAAGTGATTTATAAATGTTTTAAGTTCAAATATTTATTGCTTTTCTGTTCTTACATCTTAAAAAGAAAAAAAATCTTCCTGTGGGAGGTTCAGTTTAGTTTGTAAAAGAATTCATATCAAAATTGGCTAGGACAGGATTAAGACTGCAAAGGGCTGGAATGAGTTTGCCTTTAGGGACTCTGACTGTTGGAACTAATATGTTTAAAGGTAAAAATGTTTGGCTTCATTTGCAATTTGTGTGTGTGCGCCAGTCTTATCTCTAGGCAAAACACTTCATGAAATCAACCCCTGATGATTCCCCATTTGTCTGAAAAGACAAAATGTCTGTTTAAATTAGATTTCTAATTATTATTTGTTTTGCTTAAATCTGACACTATACCAAAGCATGACCACTAAATTGCTTCTGTTCCTTTTGCCTTTGTTTTTGTGGTTTACCATTTACCCAGTAAACTACTTAATCCATTTTCCTCCTTAAGTATTGTTAAAGCAGCTAATGCTGTGTCTAATGTGGGTCACTGGCTAAAATGATGTATACAACTTAATTACTGTCTGAACAGAAGAAACAATGTATGAAGAGGGCAAGATTGATGTACTTTCTGAATATTAGGTTTTTAACAGTTTTTGCTTTCTTCACGCTTGGGTATTTTCTTTACCTTAAGGCATTGGATGCATTGAACAGTTGAGATTTAAACTTGAAGTCCCTTCCTGTAAGGACAGGGTTCAGACTGCTCTCTCTGTTTTATTTTTTCAACTCAGAATAAGTCTTGGTGATTCTGTCAGTTTCTGTAGTTTTATTATTACTGGAGAAAGTAGGTTTGCATGACTTTCTGCTCATGCCAGTGCAGTGAAAATTATCTGGAGCATCATGTGGTTCACAGAAGGATTAGTATTTCAGTTAGAGATCATCCTCTCAGAGCTGAACTCATCGCTATTCTCTCATTTAATGTGTGGAAAGAATGCGGATTCATATTATTCTGAGAACTTTCAGGGCCCCTCTTAAAAATCAAGATACGTAAACATCAGGGCAAGTGGTTTGCAGTATTTGTAAATAAATTTGCTTATAAATGCCAAATTGCTTCAGTTGTGACAGAAATGTTGCTCTCTGTTTACTGCCACAGAATAAAAAAAAAGTCCTTGGAAAATGACAGTTGATTTCCTAGCTGCTTATGGAGTATGAAGTAACTAACTGTGTATTGTTTGAGTGTCAGTGCCACTTAGCAATGTGCTTGTAGAGCACCTCTTTCTTAAATGGATTTGTCAGGAATGGAACAGCTTCTCTATTTGTATTGTGTGTCAGTTCCCTTTTTACTGTGGCATCATATTTACCAAGAACTGTATTTTGGTGACATCTAAATGTGCCAGGCTCAATCAGAAGAAATGCTTTTTCTCAAAGGACTTCTGCCTGTTTTCTTGTTTTCCCTGTCATGAGCTCTGCTTTCCTTCAGCAGTGTTCTCTCCACCCAGCCTCTCCTGTTTCTGGTATTCAGGTAATGTGGTGCTATCTCACAGGTATTACTGCTGCCTGGAAGGGCTCAGGAACTGCATGGAAAATGAGTACTGTGCCTAATGATCTTCATATGCTCAGAGCAAACTTTACCTCTTAAGATGATTCCCTTCCTTAACATTAATTCTTTGACTCATTCTCCTCAATGTATTTTTTTTGTGCCTATGCCTGTACTAACTTACCTATTTTATTTGTTCAGAATATATTTTGTTGAAGTTTGAAGTTCTTCTCTCTGGCTATCTTGGGTGAGCAGTTATGTCTGAAGAGTGCTTAACAGTGCTAATAAAATTTAGAGAGTGCTGGAACTTGAGCTGTTGTTGCTGGCAGCCACTAGATAACCAGGTTTTGGTGGCCTGTGAATCAAATCCTGTTGAAGCCAGCTATTTATTGCAAGCACACTGGTTATACCTCTGGCTTACAGGTGGGCCATTATTATAGTGGAGGCTTGTTGGAGATGGAATGTTTTAATTTGATCCAGCAACTCCACAGAATGTTATCAAAGCTGAAGTAGGTAGAGTTCCATTAGCTGTAGTTTAGGAAGGTATGTCATTCTGTGCTCTGGTTTCCTTCACCAGAATAACCTGTTACTCTTAGAAAATGACAGCGACAACGCACGCACAAAATCTCTGTTCCAAGAGGAACCATCACCTTCTGAGGCAAAAAACTTCTGCAGAATTGCCCTTGGCCTCTCATTCCTTGTCTGCATTGTGGAGCAGTGGTTGCACAGTCAGAAGCAGCAGTACTTTGTCTGTACTGGCTCCATGGCGCAATGTTGACTTGATCCTAAAGGAGCAAGAATGTAAGTTGCTTCATTTGTCTGCGTTGCAGGCTATGAATGCTCCAACAGGGAACTGGGAGGGAATGACAGATTGCCTCACAGACAGTAATGACTTTTTTTTTAGGGTGCTTCCACTTCATTGCTTTTTTTTAATCCCTGAAAATGTTCTGTAGTAAGGCCATTGCAAAATGAATGTAATTATAATGTAAGTATAATTACAGGAAGATGTTTATGACACTTCTGACATCATACATCATCACCACATGACACTCTGGGGATACTCCCAGTCTGTACTACTTCAGTGTTGAGTTGGTTTTGAGAACGTGTGTGTACTGATCTTCACCTTTGAGGCTACAGCCTGCCTGGCTTGGGTGGCTTGAAAGGGGCAAATCTGAGCTGCTCCCATTTGTCTGAGGAGTGCATTAGCTTTCAGTTCTGACTTTGCCAGTTCTGTGACTGCACAATAGATATAGCCAATAAATACAGATGTACAGTTGTAGCTGTCTGTCTAGTCACACTCATCAGCAAATTGTCTTCTGAGGTTGAAGAACCTCAGGTTCTTCTAGGTGAGCAATTTGATGTGTTAGGTTTGGTAGAAATTTTCTGGTAAAATAGTTGTCAGGTGATTTTTCTAAGCTGTGTCTCATTTCATAAAATGTCATATTATTTCAAGTGAGTATGGGTGTTTTTAATGAAAAATATTCTAGGACCTTAACATTTTTCCAGTAGAAAAAATACACAGCTTGGTTCTGGCTTAAGCAAAATGCTCAGTGAGAGGGCATGTGTCTGAGGGGATGATTAGCAGTACCTTTTTTCTGTTCTTCCCTCCTTAGCTACCTTTTGGTTTTTATTCTTGAAGAATAAAAGTTTCATGTTTCAGACAACCAGCACTGGTGAATCTTCCAGGAATTTTTGTCATGAATCTGTCAACTTCAAACCTAACAATGTTTAGGACCTTGTTCTTCTGTTGGAAAGAGGGGTTTTTTAATCACTTTTTTCAGAGCTGTGTGTGAATGATCCTCAACTCACCCAGGCCCCAGCCCTGCTCAGACCACTGCTAAAGTCGTAGCCTTTTTTTGGCCAGGCTGTGTGCTGGCCAGGCTGGGTGGCCACCAGAGACATCCCAGCTTCTGGAATTTCATTACCAGGCAGGTCTCTGCAGAAAAGCAGATTTGCTGTTCTACTCTGGATTTCATTTGGTTCAGTGTAGTTGAAATGCAGGACTGGAGGCTGTTTTTCTGTTCTTTTCAGTGCAGTGTCTCTTCCTTCTGCTGCTCTGATCTTGGGCCTAGTTGGTGTTTCTGTTACTTTTTGTTAAATGATATTTTAAAGGCTGCTTTGTTGTGTTGACTCTAATCTCTAGTGGGAAGATGCTCAAGGTAAAATCCTTCTCATGGACAGATTTATTTTTTTGGTCTTTTGTTAGTTGCATATCCGCAAAGAACAGGATGAGCCTGCTTAGTTGCAACAACACAATGTGACACTGAATTTTGATGGAAGCCTTTCATCAGTATGGATTTGGAAAAATGCTTTCACAAGAGGAAGGCAAAAGAAACTTCTAATAACTGAAATGAGTAATCTAAACAATGGAAGAGCAGAGGAGGCTTTTCTTAAAATGCTGCTACTCTTTAGGTAAAAAGATCCCACGCGTGGCAGCCTGGACAGAACAAAGCCACGGAGATGGAGTTCCGAGTAGCATTTAGAGATCTTTTAATATGTCTTACACAACTCCTACTTGTGTTCAGGTTGTGGTGTTTGCTTTATTTCCCTTGCCTTGCATCTAGGTTATGGCAATTTAAACTATATTAAAGATTGAGCAAGTGACACATTGCATAAGAGGATGCTGCTTATTGTATTATGTATGGGTGGCTTAACAGCTTACGCTATGGCTTGCTTTTCCTTCATAAAAAAATGAATAGTTTTTATTAATAAAGCTTTTTCTTCTGAAATAATCCTGAATAATTCCCACCACCACAGCTGCTTAGATCGTGCTGCTTTGAGCACAGTTAGCAATGAAGCTGTACAGGACACTTAAAAAGCTGATGCTTAAATTTCTCTTTTTTTTTTTAACTTGACACTGTGTAGCACTGTATTTGATGGGAGGATCTAATTCCAAAGTTTTCCTTTCTGATGCTTAGAGCATTTGCAGTTTGTTTTTGGAGATAGATTGCCTCTTTCTCCTTTTGCAAATGTTTGTTACAGATTTATGCATTAATATTAGTAGATACCTTGTTTGTCGCAATAAGTGAGTGAGTGTTATTATCTGTAACAGTTGGTGCATTGTTAACTTCTAATCTCTTATTATGCGATTACAAGCAGGGCACAGAAACTGAGGTTTGAAATTCCAAGTGCTTTGCTTTCCCAAGGAGAAAAGAGCCAGCAGAGTTCTGGAACAAAGCATTTTCATTTTGTTCATGGTAACATACCAAGTGAAGGGATAGAAAAATTCTTTTAGGTCTCCAAATAGAGCAATGTTTCGGAAATAGACTATACACCATAAAATAACTCTGCCTGTCTCTTGTAATGAGGAAAGTCATTAGCTTGTGCCCCTTCCTATAAGGCAACCAACTGGTGTCCTCTGGACAAGAGCAAGTCTTATGAGCGATGGACGGATGGATTGCACAGGATGGTGGCCAAGCTTGCCAGCAGAGGAACGTTGCTTTTTCTGTAGTATCCTATATAGGAAAATCAGTGACTACACTATAAAAATTTTTGATTCTGAAATAAATCTCTTTTTCTGCTTAAGACTTAGTAGTAGTTTAACTGCCAAGGAAGGGAGGAATATATTCTTACACATAATGAGTTAAAAACCAGAAATCTGAGATGCAAGCTGCTTTCCATCAGGACAGCTAAGGTCAGGCACACAGTGTCACCTACCCTTTTAGAATTTGTTTTTGTTCATGCCATGTTTAACTGAAGGCTGTTACAGTTAGGAGTGATCACTCTCTTCTGTTTCTTTAGCTTATAGACTTCAATATGATATGGCATGGAAATCCCATCTCCTACATTGCTTGGTTTTTGCCTTTGGTGGTGTGCAGTGGAAAGCTGTGATGCTGTATTTGATTTCTGGAAATGGCTTTACATAGGCCAGTTGTTCTGGTGGCCTTTGGTCCTGTGAAGAGTGAGAATTAATGTTGTCATTGACTGGCTTTACACTAATTCTCAGTAAAGAATCAGGTTTAATTTTGTCCAGTGGTGTATAGGTCCCTGGTAGAAATGATGCTGGTAGGTCTGAGTAACTTCAGAAGATTGAAGTGCTTTATCTATTCTTGAAACTACTTGTGTTTTGGGCTTTTCTTTGTTGTTTTGGTAACATGTTGTTTGTTGAGTTTATGGTAACATACCAAATACAAGGACCTCATGGAAGCATGAGCTAACACATCCTTCCTTTTGTGTTTGGTGGGTCTCTGCTCTTGATGAGGCATGTAGAAAAAGTTACCTACATCCTCTTCAAATACGTTAGTTAACATACCTAATGTGCTTCAAAACCTCAAGTAGAAATAGAGTCATTGAGCAGATAGGATGTGTGTGACAACATGGGCAAAGCCTGACAGCCAGCTGAAAGTATACTATTAACTGTGTCTTTGTAAAAATCTGTGGCCTAATAGCCCTTCCTCCTGATCTCCATGATCTCCTTTCCTGCTTTCTGCTGGATTTGTCTTCTGATTATGCTTGAAGGTTGGATATTGAAAATCCTCTGACCTTGGAAATTGATCCACTTGAATTCTCTATAACCTGAGCTAGGGAACCTTTAGATCCTGCTCTGAGGTTTGCTTGTTCAGCATGTCTGCTTCTTTTTCTGTTTTGTTTTGATTTTTCATTTCTCTTTAGTTGGCTGCTTGGTTTTATGTTGGATGTGCCTAAGGAAACAGACGTAACAGGCTGAGCTGACCACGGTGTTTCTTGTTTTCAGTGCCACACTGATATGGTTATTTTTAGGCACTCTAACAGAAGCTGCATATGCAGTGTCTGGTGGTGGGAGAAACACAGGAAAATAGGTTTTGTGAAATGCAAATGATGATGAAATTGGTGACTTTTTTTACTAGGGCAAAAAAAGGTACTGTCTGTTTCCCTGTCACCACAGTCACTAAAGCTCAGAAATTGCATTGATGTTTAAATCTTCTGTAGAAAACGCCTGTAAAAAACTTGCCTTGGCTATTGGTGGAATTCTAAGCAAACCATAGTGTTTTTTCTCTTGTTCTGTATCTAAGGGAAAGAAGAAGGAACAGAGAGCTTATGTGTGGAAGCGCCTTAATATTATTGTATTGGGTGGACAAGGCAGTGCTGAGCTGCAATCTTGGTGTATTGGTATCAGAATGGCCATCTAGGGATGTGTAAAGAGAAAGCTTAACCAGTTCTAGAGGGCTTAAGGAAAGGAAAGTGTCTGGAGAGGGTGTGAGTTTCAAAATGCCCCAGAGTAGACATCTGCTAGGGGATATTTTTAATTTAAAATTTTGGGGCTTGGACAAGTAGTAATGTTCTTCTTAAGCCACCTTCACATAACTTTTTTGCATCCATAGAATTGTTGTAATTGGAACTAACTGGCAAAAAGCTGTGATCTGTTCTTTTATTTCAATAAATAATGGGAAAAAATAATGAAAGTAATAGATTTGATGTGTATTGATTCCTAATACTTGCTGTGGCTTGAAGGAAAAGTGTTCAATATGGGCCTTCTCCTTTATTTATTAATTCTAAGGAATCGCCAAGGTGATTTCTTTTCTTAGCCTTGTTCTGTAACAGAGAATATTTGAACTAAGCTGATGGGACAATTCAATAAATATCATCATTTGTCTGAATTTAACATGAGCTCCCTGGAGCAGAACTTATCAAATCAATACGTTTTAGTGCTACTTATTTTTGATGACAGTGGCACCAACCAATAATGACAAGGTAGCAATAAAAGAGGAATAGCCTTTCTGGAGAGATTTCAAAAGAACAAGTGTTCTTAGATCTTTTCGTGTGATCATTCCTGGAACGACTTAACTAATGTTGAAGAGACCAAAACAGAAAGCTGGCTAAATGTTGGCTTGTGTGAAATGGGAGAGATGTAAGATTTTAGCAGTAGGATCAAAGCTGCTATCTACATCTAGATGTATACTACTTCAAAGTAATATACAGTATCAGAAAGCCTTCAAACTTCAAGTTATTCTTTAGCTTGTGGCAACTTAAGTACTGGTACAAAAGACCAAGTGAACCCCAGAACAGTGTAAATGAGTTCTAAAAGGCTGTGAATACAGGTGGTGGTGTTTTAAAAACCCAAACCAAGTTGTCCAGTTGTCAGTTGACTTAACTGTGATTCCCTTAAAGGAAGGGACTTTCCAAGAGTAGTAGTGTGGCATAAAGAGACTGGACTGCGAGGTTTAAGCAAATGATTTATTTGAACTCACAGGTTTACCTGTAAGGCCCAAGCAAACCCATCTATTTGAAGTCTAATATGGCACTGATGCAAGTTTTTATGGATGCTGGGGAAGAATGCACTATAGCAAACTAAAAAGCGTGCTAAGTATTTTGCCTGTTAGTCACTTGTGTTTGCAAGCTTACAGCACGCTAAATATTCACTTAGCACTCCAGGTAAGGGCTCTCAATCTTAGAAAAGCTGCCTTGACTGATGCCTTGTCCAAGGGGGAAGGGTCTCCATGCAGGTGAGTTGGAGAGGCGACTCCCAGTTCCCAAGCTAAACCTTAAGACTTCTGTCTCCTGGTTTACATGAGTGATTATAAAGTTAGAATACACAGAGTTGTGGCAAAACTATGCCTGATTGGATTTATACCCTCTGGAGGCACAGAAGTTGTTGTCTGAAACCACCACTGAAGCCCTCCAGGCTCTTCTTATCTTACTTTGTCAGAAAGCTACATAGTGGTTTGAATTGACTCATACCATCTCTTGAGGAACTGCAAGGCTCAGCTCAGGTTTTGGTTCTTTGTGTGGTGGAGCATGGCCCTGTTTGGCCTGAGGCTTATGGACAACTCAAGGCTGAGCCATCTACACAGCTTCTTATGTGTTATCCCTGCACATATAGGCCCACAGGTAGGCAAATCAAGGCTAAGTATGAAGCATGAGCCAGGAAATCTGTACAAGGAGTTAATGAGTTTTATTCCCCCTTAGGTTTACCATGTGAAATTTAAACTGATGAAATGAGTGCAACGAGTAGTATTGGTATCAGCACGTGGGGGTCCTTCTTGATGTCTAAAATATCTGAGGAGCAGGTGTCAAGTAGAAGGAATAATTCTCTTTTCTGTAGTGCCCAATAACAGGACAAGGCATAAGGGGTATAAACTTGAGCATAGAAGATTCTGCCTCAACAAGTGGAGAAAATTCTTTCCTGTGAGGGTGACAGAGCCTGGAACAGGCTGCCCAGAGAGGTTGTGGAGTCTCTTCTCTGGAGACTTTCAAGTTTCACCTGGATCTGTTCCTGTGTGGTGTGCCCTGGGTGCTCCTGCTCTAGCAGGCAGGGTGGACTCGATGATCTCCAGAGGTCCCTTCCAACCCCTACCATTCTATGATTCTTGAGATGCAGAGAGGGGTCTGCATTGTTTCCTGATGTTCTTTCCAGTATTGATAGTTTTAACTGTTTCAGTGGTGTGAACTGGTCCCCAGTATAGAGTAAATTTAGAACCAAAAACCCTAAGAGAAGTTTGAGAGATTAACAGAGTGGGAATATGAGGCTAGGTGGTGTTCTGACTGTCATGTGTAACTGCACTCACTCAGTTTTAACAGAATACATCACTTCAAGAAAAGTTGGTCCCATAGATGGAAGTCTTAGGCATTAGAAATACTAAAATTTAAGGCTGCCTTGGAAAGATTTATTACTTTTTATTAGCTGCTTTGTGATTTCAAGCATTGTATGACTTTTGATCAACATGACAATTATTTAAAGAGAGATGGGAAACGTATCTTTTGTTTCTGTCAAGCTGTCTGTTTGTTGTGGTTTCTTTTGTTTCTTTGTTGTTTGATTTTTTTAATGTTTTGTTTTCATAAGTAATAAATACATTTGTGTACAAGGTAGGAGGGGGGAAATTATTTTTTTCTACAGCAAGGGAAAATTCTTCACAAGCTTCAAATACCAAAGAGCCTTTGTGTTGTCTTTCAACAGTAAAAGGTTGTTGCAGTGGTCATCCAAAAAACCCTGTATCCTCAGTGTGAAGTAGTATTTTTTGCAAAGGTTATCTCCTTAATTTTTGTACTTAATTGGGTGGGACCTTGTCAGGTAGATGACGCTCCAGTGCTGTATTTGTATGGAAATTAATGGCTTGCTTTCACAGCATCTTACAGACATCTGACTCAGAAGCTTGTTATCTGATACTAATCTTCATTTTCCAAGGTGTGGAACAAGCAGATCTTGTGTGTTGCTCAGCCTTTTGGTGGTGATGATGGTGGCTACCAAATGACCATTACCCACTAAGGTGGCTGATTTACAGTTGCAGGTAGCAGACACAGAGCATGTGCCAGCAGTTTTGTACTGAAGATGCAGTTTTCCTATGTCCATTTTTTTCCTTGGAAAGAGGCTTTATCAAACAAGTGTGTCTGTACACTGATGTTTGTTGCATGCATTAGGTGATGGTGACCTGTTTTCTGGAGAGCAGTGTTACTCATGTGTGCTCAGGGTTGCCAGATGAGGGTGAGATCACCTGTAGCAGTGTCAAGCCAGGGCTTTGGCAGGCCCTGGAGAGTCATGGCTTTTTGACACCTGACAGCTGTGGCTGCTGCAGTGGCCCCAGGGACTGAGAACTAATTTACCTATTTGCTATGTTCATTTGTAGTCCTGTCCCAGAGATGTTCCATTTTGTGCATCAGGCCAGCTTTTCAGTAGCTCCTGCTCTCCATCAAACAGGATGGCAGCTGCATGGGTACAGCAGAAGTGGAACTCGCTGATTTTGCTAGACCTTCAAAGAACACATGGGTGGGTTGGTTGTTTTTGTTTTAATATCAGGGAATTGAGTAGCATATGAACCCAGTTCCTTCATCTAGATGTGTACACTTTGAAACCACTTCTGTCAGTGAAACCTGAATATGTAGAAAAAGACAAAGTGATGCAGATGGTACCTTGTAAGATTAGAGGTGTAATTCACCTTTCTCGCCTACTCTCGACGGTTTCTCTGTCTTACAGCAGGGGTGTTGCAGCTATCCAAGAGAAACTACATCAACTTTGTCTACACTCACTGGGTTTTTAGGGAGCATGTGCTGCCCTGTCGTGGGACCCTCCCTGCACAGGGCCCGGCAGCACCCACCAGCTGCTTCTGCCTCCTTGCCCACAGCACAGCTGGCTTGGTGCCTCTCCACCCCATCCCCTGGTGCCTTGCTTGCAGTTCTGGGAACCCTGCCTTAAATTTCCAGCCAAGTGGGCTCTCTTTCTGTGCTTAAAACTGAGGTCTAGCAGACAGGGCTTTCTGGAAGCCTCTGATTGTTCCATTACCCAGCTTGGTGGAGACGATCAGGTGGCCACCCCAGAACAACCATGGCAAGTGGCAGCTCCTCCTATGAGCCTGTGGCCTCCAGAGGCTGATGCTGAGGTGGATTTACCCTGTTATAAGTACAGTTGAGAGCATCAGAGTTTAATATCTGCTATCTGTGAAGGTTTTATGACCTTTAGGATTCTTCCTAGGGATATGCATTATTTCCTCCCCTCTGTTAAGGCCTAACCTGTGCTTGCTGATGCTTCACTTCTCTCACCAGTCAGTCTTCATTTCAATTTTCTTAGCCAATCCCATTGTGAATAAATGAGGAAAAAATAGGAAGTGTAGATATTTCCTTTGAACTGAAGATTTTGCAAAGATCACCAGCATGGGTGGCTCCTCTATGGCCTTTCCTCTTTGAGGTATTCCTGAGGTACACCAAGACTGTGTACCTCATAAAGCATCAGAACAAAACTAGGTATTTGTCATGAGAGTATTCCTAACTATTGAAAATTTGGCAAATGAGATGATGTATTAATCTTGACAATATTTAGAAATGCCTAGCCTTTCAGAGTGGAGATGTCAGTAAGGACATTGATGGTACAGTGGGGAATTAAAAGGGAAAAAAATGCTCAGTTTCATCTTGAAAAGTATTTATTAACAGATGCAATTTGGGTTTGTGTTTTTACCCATAAGGTTTCCAGCTAGCATTACATTTGAGGAAAACCCTCTCCCATCTGTCCAGCTTCAGATCTGTGCAGATGTGTAAGCAAAGCACAAGAAAGATTTATAAGTAGTACTTCACCTACCTCAAATGAATGTGTAATGTTACAATGGAAACATCAGGAGTAAGTGGATTTCTGGACTGTAATGCAGCCAGTATGCTGTTCCCTCCTTGTTCTGGTATCTGTATTGTAAGAAACCCATTTCAATGTTTGGGAGTTTGCAATAAAAGCCAAAGATAGTGTCTGAGAATAGAAGGATTGCCTTACACTGATTAAACTGAGAGAAGCATGAGCTAATACTTCATGCCATGGAACCACGGGCTGCTGAGGCAATGAACATTCCATATAATGGGTAACCTGTAGCAAGTAGCATCAGTTACAACACTAATAAAATTCACATGCCATCTATAAATCCAGAATTGAGTATTTTTTAGACATGATCTGTGTAACATATTATGACAGGAGATTTAGATACTTTGAGTTACAATCAATCTTGATAGTATTTGTTCCTTCTTAAAAGACTATATCCTGTTTGTATGTGTACTGTTAATGTAGTCACAATGCTTTTGACTGTAAAATAGTTTCAGGCTTCAATATGAAGTAGTTATGCCCTGATAGTACTTCACTCTGCAAAGCCAATAAACTTTAGCTTGTTATGCCAGCTATTCAAGTTTATATTTTCTGCTGTTTATATACTCTTGATTTTTTTTCTATGTGATGGACTAATTTTTTTCTTAAAAAAACCCCAACAAAACAGGAAAATGTGCTTCTCACAGACCAGTGATATTAATATTGCTTTTGTTAACTTCCAAGTAAAACTAGTGATAGTCTTGCAGGAAGTGTTAATTGTAGAGGTCATTGTATTGTAAATACAAATTTGGACTTTCTGGACCATTTCTCTAGTTTGCTGAAAATCAGTTAGCAAGGAATTATTTAGCAGATTAAGTTTTCTGGAATAACTTGTTGATCAGCTTTATTTAACCTCCTGCTTTCATCGCTGACTTTTACCTACTTCAAAGAGTAATTTAGAATAGAATTGTTGCCTGATATTAAATCTGCAACTCTCAAAGTATGGAGACCCTTAAAACAAGCTAATCTGTAATTCAGAATTACAGCAAGGGGAGGGGAAATACTTCTTTGAGCATTAATGGAAGGCATGTTGCATGTTTTCCAGCATGAGTTGCTTCATGATACCTTGGTCCTTCCATCCTCCATTACTCAGCCTGCTTCCCCTTTGTGGGCACACACAAAGAGTAAACTTTAGAAGAAAGTTCATCCTTCTTCAGCTCCATGAGCAAATGCTTTTCCTGAGGGTGATACTGTGGGTTTTTTCTTCCACGCACCCAAAGAGAAAGCAGAGAATGTGTTTGTAACATCTGGGTACTTGCAATAAATCTGAAACAGGCAGATTTGTCAGTTTAACATAATTAACACTGTTGTAGAGAAATGGTCTTTTCATTGTTTGTTGGTCTTGAGTGAAACATTGGTTATTTCACAACTACTCAAAATATAGATGTTTTAAAAACCAGCCTATTTTGTTACTAAATTTACAGGGAAGTGACTTTTAAGAGAAATCTAAGAAGGGCTGTGAGGTCAGTGTAACTTCTGTGTTTGGGGCATAGCAAGCCTTTCTTTTCAAAGTATCTTCAAGTCTGTCATCTGTAACACTATGGAATAAGTGAAAGCACATGGTTTATTATTTTGTACTTGTTCCCTGTTAACAGTTAAATGTTTTATTTGCTTCTTACCAAGACAAAGCTTTGTGTTTGTCTAGTGTTAAGGCTTCATTTTATAGTCTATACTCTATAAATAAAGTATATGGGATGGAAGATAGAGGCTCTAAACCAGATGATTTAATGTGTGTGATTTAGTCAGGTTTTATAGTTTTTGCTTTGTTTTCACTCAAGGTGTTGACCAATCCAAGTGAAATCATGAGTGTTCTTTGACAGTTGGTATTTTAACTATTTCAGAGGTACAGTGAGTCAAGAGAGGATGCTGTGTATGTGTAGGGGTGGTGTGTGCCTGCAACCTAAATCTGTATTGGGCCTATCTCCAGAAAGTGTTTCTGTAGCATGTTAAGATTTACTTAGGGGTATAACCCTCTGATAGGACTTTTTGTACAACTTAGTTTTCATTTGTAAGGATTTATGTTAAGTGAAAATACATTTTGGTATATCTTGTGTAATTTCCTATTACTCTTTTTGTAAATGTAGAATATTATCCTGCAGATGAATCCATTATCTGTTCAATAGCCTTCTCTCAATGTCTTCACAAAAGCATCTGGACACCTTGTTTCCAGAAGTCTGAAAATTAAATCAGTTTTCTTCCTTCTATAATTTTACATTTACACTGAAAAAAAAACCATGAAACTCCAAAAACCCCAAACAAACAAAACAAAAATACCCCACCCCCAACAATACAAACCCCAATGTTCTCAACTATTTGAATATTGTTCCGTAATACATCTCCTTAAGACTTAGAAGCTTTCTTTTTATTGAAAATAATCGCACATTTAACTCACTTGTGGTAGAACTCCCCACATGATATCCTTGGTCCTTGCACGTGCCAGAACTTGTCAAACTGAAGTGACCATCTGTAACCTACCATTAGAAGGAAAGCCCAATGCCATTTCCACCTCATAGTGCCCCGTTGACTAGAGGCAGCAGCTCACCCCAAGTCAAAGGTTCTAGCTTCCACTGGGTGCCTCTAGCGTAAGCACATAATCAACTTATATTAAAAAAAAATCCCTTAAGTATTTATCTCTTACAATCAGAATACTTACTCCATTTGAATTCAACTTGTAAGTGACTTCTTAGGAGCCATGTGTACTAGAAGAAACTGAACAGGGTAAGGAGTAGACTCATCGCCTTTCTCTGCACTAGCCTTTCAGGAGCTCTCTACTTCCATGGGCATGGTGCTTGGACAAGGTAACTGTTCCTGCTGCTGTAGCAAGGCCTCAGATGCAGTCCTATTCTGAAAAGTACAATGTTATTTCCCAGGGTGTGTCCAACAGAATGTTTTCTAAACCCAAGGAAGAGTAATTTATTCTAGAAGGCAGAAGTAAATTACCTTCCTGAAATTACCTCTGTTATTTATGGATTAAATCTTCTTATATTTAGGGAAGGGGAAAAAAAGGAAAGTATTAGGAAGAAGACAGAAATAGCTCCGGTAAGACATGGTGCTACCAACCAGGGCACTGCCAAGGATTAGTTATCCCATTTGTTGTAATACTCCTTGGGTTATCACCTAAAGTTTTATTTTTGGTGCTGGAATTTTGGTGTCTAGCCCAGTCATCTCTCCTGTAGGACAGCCGATCCTGCCTGTAGGATACATTTGGAACCACAGATATTTTACTATGCTGCTGATATCCTCTTCTGTAGGAGCCAAACATGCCTCGTACCTTACGAGTGGGTATTTGTGATATGGCTGCAGTAGAAACTGTAGAATCCCCTTATTTTACTGCATTTTGGAATGAACAGAAACATGAGTCTAGAAGAATGATTTATAACTTGATTTGGCTTTTGCCTTTGGCTTTCAATGTTCTTAGAGGCTTGAGGTAAAATATTACCTAATAGAATAAATGTCTTGAATGTTCAGGCTTGTGTTTACAAATGCATTTGTTACTGAAATTGGCCTCGTAGTCAGTAAACTCATGTCAGCTGGTTTTACACAAGCCTGATACTCTCAACTTGGTTCTTGAAGGCCTGGTGGGGCCTGTGGTGGCCTCAAGTACATAAAGCTTTTTCAAGTTTGTTAAACAACAGTGTTTCCTGCAGCAGGTACTTTGTTCTGGGAGTGTATCTATGGTAGGGGTTCTAAAGATGTGGGGCATGGGAGACTCTCAACCCTTTGTAAGCTATCCTTGGCTAATGCTTGTTTCCTTTGTGATCCTTCACTGAGGAAGGAAAGCAGATCAGCCTTAGAAGTCAGTGGAAAATTTCTTTAGGGAGTCTTCACAAGTCACCACCTTCTGAAACGTGTGAGCTGATGCTGTGGGCTATGTCTATCTAGGAGAAAAAAGGGGAATTTTTTTTAGATTGCTGAAGTCCCAGGGGAGTTTTATGTCAAAAAGAGACTATCCCATCACAACCTGTTTTTAGGGGGTGATGTATTTTAACTACTTGCCTCCCTCCCTTCTCCCATCAAAGTAATGATGACAGTAACTCAAAGCCTGGAAGTAGGTGCCTCCTCTCATGTTTTTAATGTATGCTTTTGCTGATGAATAGAAAGAAACCTGCAGCATCAAAAGGGTGTTCAACCTTTTCTGTCTCACTGAATGGCAGGCAGGTGGAGATAGAGATTGCACTTATCCCAGACAAAGCTATGTAACCTCTTTTGTCTTTATTATCAAAATCACTGCAGCTCAGAATGTATTTATCTCAATGTACAGTGCAGTTCTAGAGTTCATTTAAAAAAATAATCTTCTAAAATATCTTTACTTTCCTGCATGAAGGACACAGAACAATTTTGATACATTAAAGTGAAATGGGGACATTCTTTTTTCCACATAAAAGGAGGTACAAGGAGCATTGAAAGCTTTCAGAAGCATGTTCTCTGTGTTCTGTAATTACATTGATACCAGTCTCATTTAGGACCTAGGTTGCAGAGCTCTAGATAAATGGTGGAGTGTGTGATTAACATATTTAGAGTGGGAATCAGCTACATTTTTTACTAAAATAAAATCATTTGTACCAATTCTTTTGATCAAGAGATGGCCATTGATACTATATTGAGTATACCTGAACTGGACTTCAGCATTGTTGACCTTACTATGAGTTCCTGGCTACAATTAATCTTTTGTTAGTAGTATTTTACAAGTAGGGAATTGCCTGTTCAGGACAGCCAGTCATTGTGCATCAACCTCCAGTACTTTAGAGGTCACTGAATATATATAGGAAAAAATATGTTTTACTTGAGTGTTGCTCAGCTTTGTTGTATCAGGACATGTTCTCCCCGAGTTATGGATGATATTTTGGTTTAAATTTCACCCAGTCTTCACCAAACTAAGATGGTAAAAAAAAATCAAAGTCCATTCTTGATTTATAGTGTTCTTCCTTGTTTAGTGATTAGTTAAGTATGGGAATTTCTCTGATATAGTTACCAAAGAGTTTAGCAATAGAACTTCCTTTCACAGTTTTGTCTACTAAGCTGTTTAATGACTTGTAGAGTACATGTTCTGCATGGTTCAGGTTTCTTTGAATGGCAACTGGCACTAGCTTCTAACTCATTAGGCAGCTTCCTCTCGTGGTTTTATTTTGTATTTTGACTAACTTTTTGAAACGTTGCTTGCATTTTTCTGAGACTACTGTATACGACAAAGGAAATGGCTGTAATGCAAACCAATCATTGTGTATGATTAGCTGACTTTTAAAATGCAATTAATAATAGCAAATACTGTTAGAGTTTACTTTTATAAGTACTTAACTAGCTACTGTAGAAGTACTTGGTCTTGAAATAAATCTTTTGATGTCTTTAGAAGAGAGAAGTTGGGAAATATTTATTGTACTTTATATTGTTCAGTTGCAAATCCTTGAATCTGTTCCTTGAGAGTGAAAGTAAACACTAAAAATCCCAGTACATCAAAGGAATTGTCAGTTAATATTTAATCTTTGGGGAATTTATGTTCCTCAAGTGTAGTAGATTCTAAAATTCTGTGGTTTTTGGTGCCAAAGGTTGTTATGCATCATGAGTAGGTTTACTCATGCTCCTGACAAGTATACTCAAAGGTAACGAATGTCCTTCATGCCATTTTGTAAGTTGAAAACTCCTTTTTGTCATTAGTATTGATGTTATATGAAGTCAGATTTGTGATCCTAGTGCTTGCTACTTTTCACAGACTGGCAGGGGTCGGAAGGGACCCCAGGATATCATCTACTCCAACCCTCCCTTTAGAAAATTTAAAAGATCTTCACTATTAGGTATGGGAATTGAATGTGTCTTACTTGAATTGGCATGTTCTTTTCCCTCAAATATTTCAACACATGGCACTGCTCTGCAGTGTTGGAGGAAGTAATAGGGTAGTATTTTATATTCCTTTAGTGTGCCAGAGCCGTGCTGGAATACCATTGTATAATTATGTAAGCGTTTGTAGTTGGAAAGTAAATTTTTCAAGTAGCTCCAAATAAATGTTCCATTAACCTTTATAAACGGCCTCTAGTTCAGGTCCTTTCTCATAACAAAATGTATGTGTCTGTGGTGGTGTTCACCAGACTGAACTGGCATGATGTGGGATTTGGTGCTGGTGCCCAGTGAAGGAGACTGCTAGGTAGCTTCTAATGATACCTAATGAATCAATTATTATGAAGAGTGAAGTGATTTTTGAGCCATCAATACAAGCTTTTTGTAGATATTCTGGGATTGTGATGTGACTTATTTAAATAGCTTTCAAAACCAATTACATGCAAATTATAGATTTCAGTTGTTTTTATGAGTTTTGCTTCAGGGAATATGGCAAAATATAGTTACTTGTAGTAGAAATCTGGCTATTAGTATTGTAATATTAGGTAACACCAGGGCTTCCAGGCTGCTTAGATAAATTTACAAGGGAAATGCAGGGAAAACTTGTCATTTGTACCAGACCTGTTTACTTCTGTGGGTAGTTATGTAGCTCAATCCCTTAGAGACTGTAAGTTGAGGCGCAGAGTAAGGTTTGAATGAGATCTTAATCTGAAAATTTGTCAAAACACTACAGGTGTTAATTTTGCTGAGGATTTACGTTTTTCCTCACAGTTGTGCAAGACCAACAGGCAGCAGCTACATCAGTTGTACCGCTTTCCGCAGCATCCATGTGATAGTATGGTTCTCTCTCATTTTTCTTGGGGTGTTTCCTTCTGTTGTGGTTGCAGCCTGACCTCCGTTATGGAACAGTTCATGTAACAGCATTTGGACATTGTTTGGCCACTGACTCAGTGGCCTGCAAGACCAGCATTTTATGAATTATTAGGCTTGTTAAAGTGTGTATTGATACCACAAAGTATGCCCACCTTCTCTCTGCCAGAATCATAGTTCCACCAGCTCTGTATCCACTTGAGAATGAAAATCATTTTAAACCCTAGAAACAACTGATAGTAGGACAGTGAGTAATTACTACTTGAAGTGAATTGGTGTTAGGTATTTAAACATGATGACAGAGGTTTACCAGGAAGGAGGAAGATGTTTTCTTGTCGGGAAAACTGCATTCTATTTCTCTAGTGAAAGTAGGAACAGAAAGGATTCCTGCTCAGCTGTTTGTCAGACCACAGAGTGCAGTAGTTAACTATTATTTTTACTGTTTGTTGTTGTTGTCCATAGCTCACCTGAAAGATTTAGGAACTGACTGACACAGATGTGACACTTTGACAGGTTAAAAAAGCATATCAAAGCCCATATCTTTTAACTGTCTTTGTTCTGGAATCCAGGAGAGAAATTTAACTCTTAGCCTGACTTTTTCCACTTAGGTGTAGCCAGAGCCTGATCTTGGCCCGAGGATCTGGCAAGATTACCACTGTGTTATAGGCAGAGTAGGTAGAGTGCAAAAATACTGAGTTTTGTGTAGTGCTTGCTTGAAGAACATCAATTCTGAGAGTGAATGGAAGGTAGTAAACCAAACTCAATCTTAGGTTCGCAGTTTACAAAATCCTTGACAAAGCGTTGGCCAGTTCTGGCTGTGTCCACACAAAGGCTGGTGGTAATCTGCCCCTCTGAATTTCAAGAGTATTTTTAGAGTATGTTCCCTTTTGAACAACCTGAAGCTCCTCCAAGAACAGCACTTAGGATTGACTTTGTCGCATCTGATCTTGTCAGTCTTGCTAATGCATACTGTCTCCATATGCATTAACTTGGGCTTTTGAGAAGCTTGACAGCAAGTATTTTTGCTTGATTTTTTTTTCTTAATCCTTTATCTTCATATAAAAGAAAACAAATACTACGGTGTATCTTGGGTTTTAGTACTTATTTTTGAATGAATGAAATAAGCTGTTGCTTACCTCACTCCATCCTCCTGTTTCCTTAGAATCTAAAAAAAAGAATATTATTTAAAATTCCAATTAATTTTCTCACCTGAAAATTTCTTTAGAAATTTGTTGAGAATGTTTGTTTCTTGATGAATTATTGCGAATGGAAATATTTCCTGGCAACTAAGAAAGGAAAAAAAACAACCCTGCCTTCTGAAGTACCTGTACAGCTTACTCTTTAAAAGTATCTCTCTTTGAAAGTGTCATTACAGCTACTGAGCTTGACTGGTACTGCATGCAAATCTAAATGGTGTTCATTTGTCTTGCAAGAAATTAAATTGCTCTCGTTGTTTTACAGCTTATGTTAACACCTCTAGGAAGCTGTAAATTTTCTCTACAAACCTTAATTTCAGCTGTTGGTCTGGAGTGGCTTATAGATAAACTTGATTTATAATTAATTTAAGGGCTAAGGCTGTGAAATATCATGTGTCTTGTGTGATGTTTTACCTTCTAGCTTTTCTTATCACTTCTATTTGCAGTGTAGCTGGTTTCTCATTTGCCTTGCTAATTGGAAGTGAGGGTGTCTTGAAAGGGTTTCCATGTAGCAGATCTTGACTGGGGCTGGGCAGCCACCAGAAGGCACAGTCTCCCTGTTCCACAGGCAGCAAGGAGCACAGAAACATAGAAATGTCTGGGCTGGAAGGGACCTCCAGAGGTCATGGAGTCCAACCCCCCTGCTGAGAGCAGGGACAGCCTCAACTAGAGCAGGTTGCTCAGAGCTCTGTCAGCCCCACCTTGAATGTGTCCAGGGATGGGGCCTCAACCACCTCCCTGGGCAACCTGTTCCAGTGCTCCACCACTCTCATGGTAAAGAACTTCCTCCTAATTTCTGATCTAAATCCACTCCTTTCTAATTTAAAACCATTGCCCCTCGTCCTTTCACTACAGCAAAATGTGTCAAAACCAGTGGGAGAAAGGAAAAGAAACGACACAATCATTTTTTCCAGCTGCCCAGGAATACACATTTTTCACAGATTGACCTTTTACCATCTTTCCAGTGATTCCTTGAAATCTGTTGAAGACAGCACGTGTGAAAAGGAGACTTCTATCTGTAGCACTTTTATTGCTATTTAGTGGAAGCAAATGGGGAAACTAAACAAGATTCTTTGCTGTTAAGAGCAAGCACAGACATCACAAGTAGAATGGGCCAGAATGTCAACAGTATTTGAGTTTAAATTGACTGTTTATAAAAGGTCTTAATCATGCTTGAGTAACTTTGGTTAGTAGTTTTTATGTATTTTGAAACAAAGAGTTCTGTAACTCCTTTTTAGAAGGAACACATGTGGCTGGCTTTGCCATCCGTGAAGCTGAATGATACACTCGAGTATAAACCACGTGGACTTCAGTTATAGGGGATGCTCTAAACTGGAAAAGGAGAATTGAATTGGGCTTTCTAGAAAGTGCTGTCTTAGAATGTCCCTGTTCAAACTGATGTGATGTGATTGGAATGCAACTCTTTTAGGATAGCTTCAGAAACCTTTTAAGTACAGTTCTCAAGGAGGAATGAACTGGGAGGGCTGAGATAAATTTGTATTAAGTACAGACAGAAATGTTAGGTGTTCTACAGAAGCTGGAAGCTTGGGTGTTGTCAATGTTTGTTCTAGCTGGTGTGGGTTGAAGAGCTTTGTGATACCATCGACATATCTCTGCATTTTCTCTTTCCAACTTCGAGCAATGTCACAAAACCTTATGCAGCCTGTTGCTGTGAAGCCATTTCCTCTCCTGCCTGTGTGCAGGAGGCCTTGCAGGAGATGGAAAGAAGCATCTGAAAATGAGGATCCACTGAATGCTATAGGTATGGCTTAGTCAGGAAATTTATTC
This sequence comes from Chloroceryle aenea, assembly GCA_013399075.1. NCBI lineage: Eukaryota > Metazoa > Chordata > Aves > Coraciiformes > Cerylidae > Chloroceryle > Chloroceryle aenea. Next base: position 144,689 of record VWZY01007922.1, read on the forward strand.
GACCTAGAACCATTTTCTGAAGTGAACATGTAGCCAGGTTTGCTTCTGATCACATCCCTTACTTGAGATTCATAAACAGAAGAACCTCATTGAATTTAAGGAATGTTTATCATTTCTCTTTCTCCTTCCTTTTTGTGTTTTGTGGCTTCCTCCGAAGTCCTGCATTTTGGGATTTCATTAAATTAGCAGCTTAATGGTGCATATCCATATGGCTTATAGGTGCATGGAATGATTTCCTTTATGGTTATGGTATCTAGGATTGAGATTGTACTTTGTCAGATCATAAAACCTAATACGGAATTTTTCTGACAATTTTGTGTTAGAACGGCACAGATAAAATAATTCTATGTTTATAGGAAATATATAAAAACAACCTTAAGAGCTTTTAAAGTTGGACGCTTCGTTCTGAGCTTGGCTTATTCATACAGAGAGCTGATACAATGCTGTGAACAAAATGGAAACCTTAAGTGATCTGTGTAAGTTTTAGTGAGTTTACGTAGCATCTAAAATCTTACATCATTTATGTGGACAAGAATGTCACCTTTTTGCCTTCAGAAAGAAATAGATGTAAATTAAGAAGATTTTCTGTTTGTAAAGTGGGCTATTTAAAGTCTTCATCTCTTTTACTGGCTAGCAATTACAGGAAATATAGATATTTAAATTATGATTATTATTACTGTTTAGAGAGATCCTGCTTTTTGATTTATGGATCAGATCTGCCTTGAAAAGCCCAGTGGTTTGGGTTGAAATGGGGAAGTTCAGGACACTGTGCCATAGTTTTCACAGGGAGCTGGCTGAATGTTTACCTGCAGAGCTGTGCTGAGTCAAGTGTAAGAGAGCTGGCGCTCTGTGCAGTGAACAAGTGAAGATGAAGATGAGTGTAGACCATCTCTGTGTTTAGTAAACACTGTATGATAAGTGATAAATTTATGTATTAGGAAAATGAGCTCCTTTTTGAATTGCAACTTTGAGATACCGAAGCTGTATTTCTCCACTGAACAAAAAATTTAAAACTGTCATTTTTTTTTAGTGCTGAGCTGTTGTAATATAAACAAATGAGCAAAATATTCTGCATGGGAAAGTTGCTTTTTTTCCCCACATTGCACCATTAGTTTTTCATCCAGGCTTGAGTGATAATAACTTGTCAATATGTGTTATCCTAAAAGTCTGAAGTGGTTAAGCAGCTGTGTGTGCAGTGTGTGTTTTTAACAACGGTGCTAATTGCTTTATGGAGATCAAATAGGAGTGGTTTACTGAAGGAGCAGGCTGTTGCCAAAGCCTGCCTCTTTCAGTGTCAGGTATTTCGCTGTGAAAGAACTTGAGCTGCAACATGCAGTTGACCTAAAAGTAGGAGGGAATATAGTTCAACACAGTGTCTACCCTCAGTCTGGCCAGGGCAGAGGTTAGCTGAGTGTTCAGCTGTATTTAAGGCATATTAACTTAGCTTAGTATTATTTGTCTTTAGATTATTTGGAGAGAGAATAGAATTTTGAATTGAAGATTGTTGTTACTAATTGTGCCCAAATTGCTAGTTCAAGTCAGGAAATGTCATTCAGTGTTTCCCTTTATTTCCAAACCATAAGTTAAATCTTTTTAATCGGAAAGATTTGGAATCTTCAATGATCAGCTCCTTTTCCAGCAGCTTCTGCCAACTTCTTCCTATCATCCTTTTGAATACTAACCCCCTTGTCTTTTCAGATAATATATTTTTATTTAAAGTAGATAAACAATAGCAGAGTAGCACAAAGGTGAATCTCAAGATACTTTCAACTTGGTGGTTTGCTTTTTTGTGTCTGTGGTTTTTTTGGTGTTGTGTTTTTGTTTTGTTTTGTTTTTCCACTGGGTTTTATTTTGGTTTTTAATCAGAAAAATAAGCTGCATGAATACTTGAACTCTTACAGGCATTAAGGTATAATCCTGTTAACTGGGTCTATTCAGTGTTACATAAAGACTTAGTCTTTTGCTGGTCTGTGCTTTCTGTATTGCTGACCCCACTTGAAAGAGTAAAAGCGAAGTAAGGCTTCTTCATGGATGTGCCAATGAAACTAGGTCTCAGAACATTGAGCATTACACTATAAATAAAAGCAGATAATATGAAGGTTTATTTATGGTTTCTTGGAGATATCCTTAATGCGCTTAAGTAATAGAACTTAAAAAAAGGGCAAACCAAGAGTATTTAATATAGTTCATTGTTCTGGCAGCAGTATCAGATTGCTTTTTTCAGTTACCCTGGTGTCATTCTGTAAATGTCGTCTTGTGTGCAATACCTGAACGTTAAAAGAATTGTTGGCTCAGGGTGCTTGGCTTTGTGGGCTATCAGCAGACGTTCAGCTTTCCTTTCTCCAAGCGGCACGTGTCCCGACATACACTGCTGTTCTCCTAAAAGCATCTTTCTCTGCTTCATGCAAGTGAGTTTCCTTGTGGTCGTGCAGAATGATGTATGCTACTTTTTGCATTGTGCTTTTACCTCACTGAAAAACACAATTCCCTGCTAAACTTTCACACATTGAAATGTAAAAATATCCTGCACTAGCAGATGCTTAAAATTGAAGTTAGATTTTTTTTGGTACTTTTATGACGGTACCAATTCATGACAAAACCAGATCAAATAAAGCTAAAAGAAGAGATTGTCTTCATTTTCATATCCATGCTTACAGTAAATTTTAGAGCTGTTCTTTTAGTGATACAAATTCCAGGTTGTGTCAGTTTATTTCACGGTGACAAAATACTCCAGGATCATCAGACCTTTAAAGACTACAGGAGAAAGCTGTTGAGAGTTCTGGTTTTTGTACTTCCGAGCTTGACAGGTAATTTCACAGAGGACTGTTTAACTGAGTCATAATAAAGATCAGTTTATACTGTGAAATTTTAAAAAATGCTTTTTTGAACTAATAATATCCTTGTCAAGCTGTTGGTGCATAATAAATATGAGAGAAAGTGTCAGACTGGGCCTTTGTAGAGGGAAGGAGAAGCCAAGGGATTTCTCCTTGATGTTCAGAGATTCAGGCATTTAATTCCCATTAGCCCTTTATGCAATCATCTTTGAACTGAGGCACTTAACTCTATCAGGAGTAGCCTTCGTGTTGCTTTTATCTCTGGAATGGCCTTTCTCAGGAAAAGTTAATAAATATTGTATAATTCAATCAACTACTCGGGAATATCTCAGTCTCCTGCATTTCTAGGGGTATTACTTGGCACAAGTGTCAGTAAGTCCTGTGTGCACCGACAAGGGAAAATATGTTGTGTTCCAATAGTCACTCGAAAGATGCCACATTTTCTTCTTGGCATAAAAGTTGGAATATGGAAACAGATTTTTCATTTCTTTGCTTCCTTCCAAAATATTTTGGCTTGCTGGAAGAACACTACCCAGTCTTCAGAAGTGGGCTGAATGGCAGTTTGCTTTCTGTGTTTGCACAAGACCAATCAATGATAGGGGAGGAATTGTCTGGCTGGGAAAATCAATCTAATTTTTAAACTAGCCCACATCCTCAGTTTGGGTCCATGCTGGAGGGCTCTGATGTCTGAGAAATATTTTATGTGCACACCCAGTGCATCAGCAGTAGTCAGAGTTATGGCTGTCACTTCTGCTTGCTTTAGAAGTAGCTTGGTTTTGTAGAATTTACACAACTCTTTCCAATTATTGAATACTGGCTAAGAAAAACTTTGGATTTGCCTTTATTTCTGGTTTTATGCTTAATTTTATATTTTGGGCCTTCAGTAGCTTTCATTTTTCTGTAATGTGCAAGAATTAGGAGTGCTTTAGATCCTGTTTAATTAGTTCTAGAGTAAATGTCTGGGACAGCAGAAATTGTTTTACTTTAAACCTCGTGCTTCACTTTACATTTCATTTCATGACTCCTCAGCTATTCTGCGATTAACAGTCTTAGTTCAAGGTTTTCTTTCTCTATTTTCTGCTGTTCCCTCCCACCTCCAAGAAAGTTATGCCTATTACATAGATAATTGTTTTATAAGCTTAACTGCTCCAGGTTTTCAGAATATTGCAAGATTTTATACATTTATTTCAACAATTTCTACTGAGAGCTTATTCTTTGTGTCACTCTTAAGGCAGTGGAATAATCATAGAGAAATGAACCAGTGAAGGGGATGTTAGGATTAATTTTATCTGTCTTTTTTTAAAATAAGAACTATATTTTATTTTATACTTATTAGCTGTGTCTGTACTAGTACAGTATATAGGCCTTGAACTATTATGTATGTAACACTTTGTCTCTGTAGGAGAAAGTATTAAGAATATATTCTGTACTTGAGAAATATTTTTCATATGGTAGATGGGAATTAGTAAAACTGTCAGCTAAGGGATGAGCATATTTCAATCCAAATAATTAAAAAAACTAAAAAAAAAAAACCAACCCAACAATTGATCCTTGTAGAAAGGTATTTATAGTTCAAAACCAGGGATTTGTACTCTTTTGTTTGGTTGGCTGGTTTTTTAACGGTGAATAAATAGGAAGCATAGAAGTGCTAATTTTGGACAAGCTCTACGTGTGGTGGGGTTTCATGGTGTGGACATATGACCATTTTACTTTGGCTCCCCTACTTTTTTCTGCTTGCAGACACAGCTTTCATCAAAGAGCAGGGGATCTGAGTTGATAAGCTGAGGTCTTTTCCCTAAGCTTGTTCACGGGTGGGGAGATTGTTACTGCTGATATTTCAGAGGATACAGGGTTTCATTGGCAAAGAAAATACCAAGCTATGGCTAGCTAATATCAAAAATGAGATCTACTTGTCATACCCATTCCCTGTTATTGCCTTAGGGGAAGTGCAGTGCAATTAAGACAGAATTTTGACAACTGACTTAGATTTATGTGTTTTGGTGGTCCTGAGAGGAGTGTTGAGGGGTCATGCACTGCTGGCTAGGTGTGCATCGATCATCAGACACGTGATGAGTTCATTCAGCCTGTGACTCCTTTTACTGCAGTAACACGTGAGTGAACTGACACGGTCACTTTTTTTCTGCCCCCACAGTGTGCTGGAGAAGAGAACTGGGTGGACAGTCGGACTATTTATGTTGGGCATCGAGAGCCACCTCCAGGCACCGAAGCGTACATTCCGCAGAGATTTCCGGATAACCGAATAGTCTCATCAAAGGTAGTACTACTTTCTTTCATTCATTTCATAAGTCAACTTAAGTCATGTTCATTTATTTCCTCCGAGGTTTTCTTCCTAGACTTGCTATATATTTCTCTTTTACCATGACTGGCAAAGGTAAACTGAAGGTATCTCAAGTTTCTTCCACAAAACCCACAGCCCATATTGCCTCTAAAGCGAGCGAGAATAGAACGACTCCTCCGATATTTACTGTAGTACATACTAAAGTCTTAGTTGTAACACTGTTATTTTCCACAAAGGAGTAAGAAAGCTTTTTCTGATTTGGGGCAACCCTGGAATAAAATAAAAATACCAGGAATGGCAGGATCGCTAAGGGAAGCAATCTTCCCAGTAACAGTGCTGTTCCCTTCAAAGACTCATGTTTACCAAACCCCACAGAAATGATACTGTTACACATGTAGAGTGAATCCCCCTTAAACTCTTGGTGTTGTGATATATTTGTGCCCTTTAGAAACCTACCAGTTGTCCCTCACTGTGACAGTAAATCTTTCCATAAGCTTCAGCACCTTTCTGTGAGCAGTTGGATTGTTGGCACTCTCTGCCTGGCTTGCTTAGTCAAAGATTAGTACTGCAGTGGCATGGAAAAGTGAACATTTTCAGCTTATTGTATGGCTAACAGCCCAAGAACATCAAGTCTTTAATGTGCTTAGGTTTTGATCTTCATGAGCCACACGCCTTCAACCAATTATGAAATGAATTCAAAAGACTAACTCCTCTACTGGGAAAAGTATGGTTTTGAACAGGGGCTCAGGTCACAGACTCATTTTAAGGGTCGTAGTTAAGGTTATGTAGCAAATAGTCCAGATGGAATACAGTCAGTCTAGTAGAGTGGAAAATCCTGTGCTCTACACCTAATTTTGTATTGCCTGTTGGATTGTTGAAGAGTAAATAAAATTTACAAAAATCTTTATACTTCTGTGACACTTTTCTTATCTCCCTTCATACATCTCATCTGGGGCATACATAAAGACATTGAAGTTACTGCTGATACCTTTTGAAATAAAAACATCCTGCCCGATTCTGCAAGCTGTTTGACATCTTTGTGATGATGAAATTAGTGAGAGTTTCAAGTTACTGTGCTTTGTAGAGTGACGTATTTTTCAAGTATGATATAAACCTGGATTGAGCTGAGGATCTCTGCCAGCTATTAATAATTACATATGATTTCAAGTGGCTCAGGAAAGAGACTTGGTTTTATAAGCATGGTCAGATAAATGTTTTAAATGTTAGTCTTGAGTTTTGAACTGTATCTGTAAATATTTTAGCCATAAACAAAATAGTAGTGGAAATTTTTTATATATACAGTGTCTGAGATTTTCTGTTTATTGATTAAACTTCTCACACTTCAAGTCATCTTTGTAAAAGTAAACACATTGGTGATATTTCAGGAGGAAACAGAGTTCACAAGAGGTGTTTATAATATTGAACAGTTCCTTAGGCTGATGAAAGGTCAGTTTTAATGACAGTTGTCTTTATAGGAGCACTTTCCATGCTGTCTTGCATGTGCTGTCCCTTGCAAGTAAACTCTGCCATTCACGTGCTCCATCCCCGAAGGGCTGGGTAAAGCACCGTCATGACTTGCATTTGTTCAGGCTCTGTAAGCTTGCTGGCTCTTCACCTTTCGCTCTGTCCTTGTCACTTGCTGCTTTATGAACACTCCAGAGGGGCACCTTGCACAGCTTAGGAAAGTAAGCTTCCTGAAAAATGATCAAATGTGCAAAATTAAGATGGAAAATCCATAATTGTTAGCATAAAATGAAGATACATGTGTGCAAGCGCACTGTAATGTTACCTCATCCATGAAGGATACTTCATCTTTCATCAGCAAGACAGTAACACTCAGATGTGCTTTTATAGGTCTTTCAATGCTCATATAAGAAAGTATATGATTGTTCTTCAAGGGTGAGAAACTCTGAACTCCCAATTACATCCTTTAACCAATTTAAGACAAACTGAATTTCTAAAAAGGGTAGTTTAAAACTGTGAAGAAACCTCATCACTGTCTGTGTGCTGCTGTGCTAACAGCTGTCCTGTCAAAGTCCTGAAAAAGATGACAGCTTGAAATAACTAGGAAAGGCAGAGGTTCATGTTATTTCCTTCCAGAGGTAAACTTTCATTGTGCTTCACCAGAGCTTTCCTGGTGTCAGCAAGATGATAATTTGATTCCAGTATAGAGGAATATTTCTTGTATATTGCAGTGTCAGTGTGGAATGTGGGTGATGCTCTGTCTGCTTAATGACATATTCCTGGTTGTGAAAAATGATACCTAGACAGACCTTGGCTAGACAAATGCTCTTCTGATTGGATGTGTTAATTCAATTACGATTTTAACAATGCATCACAAAAAGGCTGTGTTGAAATAATAAAAGGCAAAAATTTGTCTGTTGGATTGGGCATGCAGTTTACTTGTGTTCTGGAGGCAGTGACCTCTGTAAGGTGTATCCTTCTGTTAATCTGACTTTTAGCTACTTCAGCTGCTGAGGATGTAGCTGCTGTGGGCCCTTGATTGAATTTATCACAAGAGAGTGAAGCAGCATTGCAAAATATCAGCTGGTAGAAAATCCTAATGTTTGAAATGAGAAGACAAAGTAATTGAATTGGCAGGGAGGTTGCTTACTTTTAGTCTTTAAAACATTTTGAAGTGATTTTCTGCTATGTAAATCTAGTAGTTTAGATTAGTAGAGCTGCTATGTCAAAAGGAAAGTGAGTTCTACTACACAGCAGTAGCGGTTAAGAGAACTTAGTGGGAAACAACTATTTTCCTTCTGAAACAATATAACAAAAAAGTGGTGCAGCTGCTTTTTGCTTTGCTTTTAGGCTTTTGTGGGGATTTGTGTGTGTCTTGGTGGTATTTTTTCTAAGACACATGAATTGCAAAACAACCGTTTGATATGAAACTTTCTTAAGGTCCGAGACTTAGATTTTTGTGCTGAAAGTATTCCAGTTAGTATGCCAAACAGAGTAGCTGTATCCGTGTAGTAGTAGGCGGATGTGCCTCAGCAGCTGAGAGTTGCCAAAGCTCCATGTGGCACAGCATATTGTCACCAGCAGTAGATGATGCCAACAGAGAATGCAAGAACAAGTAAGCATAGAGCGATACTCACCCTGAATACTCTTAGTAATTGTTGAGCTGGGATGTAACCATTTGTGAGCCAAAAGGGATGATTTCATATTTAATAAGTCTTTAGTGGATTTGTCCTCCATTAATATCTACAATAATTTAGTAAGATTTTGGAGCAGCAGTTAAGGCACAGTTAAACTGTAGAAATGTTTGCCAAAAAGGACTCTGAACCTTCATGGTGAAACTCCTCCTTGCTAACTTCAGTTCATGTTCTGAGCCCTTCAGTGGGAGAACAGCTGTCAGCCCCCTTTATCTTCATTCTCTTAGTCATCTTCCACCCTGTTCCTTTACAAGCTGAATAACCTCAACCTGTTCAGTAATTGTTTGTTTGGAAGCTGGTTCAGACCCTTGCTCAGATTTGGTCTCTACCTCTTCCCAAGCCGCAGGTGGAGTTTTTAAGGTGGAGAAACACACAGAGCATTCAGTGTATAGGCGAACTATGAATGTATGCAGTGGTGTAATGATGGGCTTAGTTCTTTATTAATTCATTAATAATTTATAACATTCCAATTCCCTTTCCTGACATTGATCTGATATCTTTATAGAACTGCTGTGCTTCAAGGATGCCTTTCATCTGTAGACAAAGTAGGGACCGACATGTCCTGTTCTAGCTGAATCAGTGACCTGAAGACTAATTGAATGTATACATTTTCTTTTGAATGGAGGGGAAAGTCTTATACAAAGTAAAATATTTTTTTTTAGGCGGCAATATGGAGTTCTGTCAAAACTTGGATAATCACAGCTGCTTACTGCTTTTGACAGACAAACCTAAAGAATGATCCTCAAGAAAAAACAAAAAAATTGGGAGATGGCAGGATAGGAATAGCCTGGTGAATGAGAGATCAGAGACTTTCCTGGCATGACAGAGACATCTGACAAACTTGGAAACCCCAGAAGCATTCTGTAGGAGTCCTGACTCTTTTTTCCATACTGCCCATAGAGAAACCTGGGTTAAAGAAACTTAGTCTGATACTCTTTATGGTCTGTGGGTAATCAATGCATATTATTTTGCCTTAATGAACCTGTCCAGCTGCAAACTTTTACCATCATAGTTTCATAAAAAGAAATTCTTAGAGCTACAAAAAACACTGGTGCCTCGGTCACTAACGTAATAGGGAGCAGTGGGGCCAAAGTTCCCAGAAGATGATACTGAAGAGTAGTGGGATAGGACAAAGTGAAATGCAAGACTGAATCTACAGTAGAGGCATAACTGTTATGTGAATAATTTGCCTTAAAGTACAGAGATTTCATTTGAATTGTCATATGAAGTTATGAAATGCTGACTTGTACTGTAGCTTAATTTAATGTTCTTCCTGTAAAGAAGCAGTAAGGTGGACTTAAAGGAAAACAGTACTATTAACTAACTATTAACAAACCCCTGCTTTGAAATGCTGTGCAACTATATTCATGGACCACAAGTGTTCTTGGTTTTGTTTCACAAATACTGTCTCTGTTGTCTGCATGTTTCCTTGGGGCTTCTCATCAAATACAGATCCAAGCATTGATTTGTATGAGAATGGCCTGAAACAATACTGCTGCCTGTTAAGAATCCTCTAAATTGCAAGGGAAACCTTAGCTGTTTTCAGTGCTGATCTGATTAATTGTGAGTCAGCTCAATTGCAGTGACTAAGAGTTAAATAAAGTTAAGCAATTCTGACATGTTTCAATGGATATTGTTGACATGTTCCTTTCTTCCAGCAGAAATTCATGCCCTTGTGTAATACCTCTTTCCTGAAGCACTCAGTCTTAGTGTCATTATAAAAGCTCAAAATCTGGGGGGGTTTGCAGGGGTGTGGTGTGTCTCATTTCCCAATTTTTTGTCCTATTTAGAAGAAATGCTAATACTGAAGCTTAAGGAAATATTAAAATGCCTCCACCATCGTGAGCCACTTGGAACCCAGAAGAGACCTAGGCTGTCCCCCACCTCTCCAAGCTGATGCTTCATGACTGGAAAGATCTGTCTGGCCTCTCTAGGGCCATGACATAGCAGTTTCAAGATAAGGAGTTCAAACACAGATCTAAGCAATGACATCTGAAAGTCAAAAAATTATCCAGAGCCCACAGTGGGAACAGGCATGGTCATGTGTTTGGCAGCTGATAAATATTTGTGTAGACTGTCGTGTGGGAACACAGAGGATGGGTAGACACAAATGCCTATGGGACAGGTACCAACACAACCATGCCAAAGGGGTGGGAACTGTTAGCAGGGAAGAGGAGTAAATGGGCTCCCTCAGCAGTCAAGCTCTGTATGGTGCCAGCTCAGGCATGGCAATACCAATGGTGGGGTGGCCTGCATGTGTATGCAGAGCTCCTTCCAGGCATGATAATACAGTTTCCTTCTGTGGACAACTGCCAGTGCCTAGAGAGAGCAAGGAAGAGCTGTTAGCTCCTGATGACCCAGCTTGGGGTGGGATTTCCAGGACACAGGCTCGCTGCAACCTCCCTTGTGTTCCCATTGAGCAT
>VWZY01007922.1:155463-182357 GCA_013399075.1 Chloroceryle aenea
AAAGTGAAAGGCGGCACCTGTGGGGAGGAGCAGACAGGGCAGGTGACCCCAAACTTACCAGGGAGGGATTCCAGCCCATCTACATTGTATTTGGTATAAAGGAGGGTTGTGCTTGGCTTTGGTCGTCTTCCATTTTCTTTCCTGTTTCTTCAACGGCCAGCATCCCAGAAGGCCTCTGTCCCTTCTGCCTTCAATCCTGATCTGTGTGTTCCTGAACACAGCTCCCAGCAGCTGCTGGGCCCAGTCTGGGACTGTCCCAGTGCCTGCTCCACAGCACCACTGGTGACAGTGANCACCTCTCCAAGCTGATGCTTCATGACTGGAAAGATCTGTCTGGCCTCTCTAGGGCCATGACAGCAGTTTCAAGATAAGGAGTTCAAACACAGATCTAAGCAATGACATTTGAAAGTCAAAAAATTATCCAGAGCCCACAGTGGGAACAGGCATGGTCATGTGTTTGGCAGCTGATAAATATTTGTGTAGACTGTCGTGTGGGGACACAGAGGATGGGTAGACACAAATGCCTATGGGACAGGTACCATCACAACCATGCCAAAGGGGTGGGAACTGTTAGCAGGGAAGAGGAGTAAATGGTCTCCCTCAGCAGTCAAGCTCTGTATGGTGCCAGGTCAGGCATGGCAATACCAATGGTGGGGTGGCCTGTGTGTGTATGCAGAGCTCCTTCCAGGCATGATGATACAGTTTCCTTCTGTGGACAACTGCCAGTGCCTAGAGAGAGAAAGGAAGAGCTGTTAGCTCCTGATGACCCAGCTTGGGGTGGGATTTCCAGGGCACAGGCTCGCTGCAACCTCCCTTGTGTTCCCATTGAGCATTCCCCTGACTCAGCCCAGCGCTAACAGCGATCTTCTGTTCTCTGCTGGTACTGACCCTGACACAGCCTTTCAGTTAAGTCAGTATGGGGGCTGCACGTAGTAAGAGAGAAGTGGAAGAAAGGAAGGAAAGCAAGCAGGCCCAAACCCAAGCCAGGGAGGACAGGTGTAATTAACCTCACTTTACATATGAGAAAATGAAGCTTTCTCACTCTTGCACTTTTTTTGTTTTCCTGATGCTCTTCATGACTTATAGCAAAGATGAATGACTATTTTCTTGTTTGTTTGTTTTATTCAATTGTAATTAGATAATCTTCTAGATTGTGGTAATGCCTTTATTAGAGGGCTTCCTAGAGANTGTGACTGTAAACTCCAACACCAGCAAGTGTTCTTAGCAACCCTATGACAAACCCTGTATGCTTGTTCCTTCAAATGTGTGGGCACCTTTTGAACTCGTATCCCCAGGGAAGTCTCAGTTTTGCACTCAAGAGTGTACTGGTGGCTTTGTCACCTGTAAATGCCCTCCGTGCATGTTAATGCTTTCATTAAAATATAGTTAACTATGTATTTCTACATTACTATGTCTAGGACAATTTGGAAATATTGTGCCTTTTAAAATGTCATTGATATTATTTTTCTAGTTTTGAGTCATAATATATAACCACATAAATCTGAAGCTTTGGGCTTGGATAAATTAGAGTTGAGACTGGTTTAATACATCAAGGAACATGAATCAGTTCTGCTATAAACTTCCTAAGACAAACCATGCTCTTGACTCAGGATTTCAGCTAATTATTGATTTTGCTTTTTTACACATGCTTGACTATAGATTTCTCTGCTAGTTCTCCAATAGTTAGACAAAGTATGTTAAAAAAAAAACATTTTAATAAATTTTAAAGAAAGAGTCAAACTTTTGATCAGATCTTTTTCATCTATTCTGTTGAAGGAGGCTAACTATGTGTGCAACACTTAGGCTGCTTTAATAGCATAATATAATGTATTACTATATATAAAGCTTTATGTGCATCTATATGAACAAACCTACAGTGCAGTTGTGAAGCTGGCAGCTTTAAGAATCTATTGTCTCTGTCACTAATAGGTACTATAAAAACCTCTATATTAAAATGCTGAAGTCACTATGGACATGTTCAGTTTTTGTGTAAGTGCCTCAATCTGTTAAAAGACAGACATTGAAAAACTTAGTGATGGCAGGATTATTGTTCAGCTTTTATCTGCTCTTCCCTGAATTTAGTCTCCTGGGGATGGGTTGTATTTTGCACAAGGGATGAGAATCAGCATAGCACGGTATCTACAAACCAGGGCTGAAGCAACACAGCAGTTATTTTTGTCAGATTAGTGTTAAGCATTTACAGGAAATGGTTAAAAAAGTTGAAGGAAAGGAGTGAAATGAGAGCAGGCTGGGAGGAGAGATGGTGAGTGTTTAAAACAAATAAGCTGTAAGAAGCAGAAGTGTTGGCAGAACTCAATGCAATGTGGAGTGCTTTTTTTTTTTCTTATGGCTCTAGCTTTTGATGTCAAGTGATTGCTTAAGAAACTCCTTTCACCTAAGAGAATACCTGCCTCTTAGGACAGAAGGAGAAACTTGAAATGTGAGCCAAAATTTTGGTGTACAGATAGCAAATGAAAAGGTCAAAATTCTGTGTTTTAAAACAATAAAAGATCATTAAGAGGACCCTATTTTATATTTTTGAATTCATGGGACTGGCTCTAGCATGAAGATGTTGGAGCTGGAAGCAACGTGGCATTAGCAAAAGGGATACAGAAATTGTTGAGATGGAGCAGGGGCCTGAGCAGGAATAGTCTGGAGGTGCCCAGAAATAGTCCAAGCACACGGTCACAGGAACACACCAGCGCTGCAGGTGCTGTTGGGTTTATAAATGGGATGAAAATCTTGAATTACCTTTGACTCTAGCCAGACTGATTTTGCAGTTCTTCACACGGTGCTTCAGAGGAATCTGTTTACACAGTGTGTTCATCTCTTGGGTCAGTATGTGACTGCTGCCTGCTGTCTGATGTGTTACCCCCTGGATGCAGAAGCCATCCATGTGCTATGGGGTTTTAGTCTTTTACAGCAATTGGAAAAGATCACTTAAGCCTTTCCCAGTATAAAATCTTCAAGTGTGTAACTATTTGGATATCCTTATTTTCTTCAAGTGAGTTACAGTGAAAAAAAGTAGTTCAATATACATAAACTGCTTTTTGGGAGTTTTCAAGTAGTACAACTGGAAATTCTCTGAAGAAGAGAGATGGTATTAACTCTCTATCTAGACACAGTTATCTCCTCCATTTACTATCTTCATGTTAGTGTCTTTTTGTCAAAGATTTTTATTTTATTCCTGCCTAGCTAGGATTGAGAAACGGCCTTGGGTGAGGTCATGAGAGAAATCTTATTCTGAGTGGAAGCCACTTTGTTGTTTCTCCTGGGAAGGATTATGATGGTTAAAATCAGTCATCAATTTGTAGCTATTGCTCTGAGCTATTGGTGGCAGGGGAAGTTCAGTCCAGACATCTTAGTGGTCTGTCTTTCTTGCCTAAAGTCCTTCAAAACTCGGTACTTATCCTTTGTACAAGAATGGCCAGAATAAAGATGTACTCTCTATGTCTGGAACCCAGCATAATAAATTGCTAGAAGTGTCAGGTTGGTGAAAAAATAGATCCTTCTTTAACACAGAGAACTTCTTAAATCTCTAAGTGACACCTCTCAAACCATAAAAATGATCTGCTCCAGGTTATTCCCATTTATTCATGTACTAGAGTTACTGAGCAAAGGTGGAGCTGCAGGAAGGACTGCTCTTGTGACAGGGAAAGCACTGAACTGAGGCTGGCCTAGGAGGAGGATCATCCAGATCCTAAGGGGAAAGATAAACATTCAACCTTTTATATGTTATAACGAATTTAGTTGACTTTCTTTATCAGGTGTTTTACATACCTGATCTGACAACAATATGCTGTAGCCACACATTTAGTCAAATAGCCCTCTAGATTTAAATGGGATGTTATTACTTAAAAGATTCTGGTTTTATTTTATGAATGGACATTTGGGGAGCTTGTATAAATCATCTGTAATTGTCAAAAAAACCCCAACCCTTTAACAGGGAAAACCCCACTTGTTCTGTCAAGACAGCTATACAGGAAAATGTGAACAAGTTTTTTGCTGAAACCTCTACTTTTACCTTGTCAGGCAGAGAGTCGTAAAAAAAAGTATAAGATTTTAAACAATGATAATTTGCCTGATAATCAAAGTTGGTGATGGAATTACACAATTGTAATATAATAGAATCTGTGTAGTCATCCACTACAATAGCAGCTTTGAATGATCAGGACTGTTCAAGTCTAACCAGGTCTGTGTTGCAATGCCAAGAAGAGTAGCTGGGTAGTGGGCAGTGCAAGCAGCATTCCACTCTGATGAAAAGGATTCGGATTGCAAGAGGAGAGCACTTGATTCTCCAGCCTTTGCATGTCTGCCTGCCTGGCTTTCGGGTTGCTCACAAATGACTTAATACTGAGGTAATTCTGAAGCAGGATGAGTGTTTGTTTAGTGCATATTTAGAATAGATATCAATTTGGGGCACGTGATAGAGAAAGAACATTTCATTCCTAAATCCTACGCACGTAAGGCTTTAACCCCTAACAAGTAAAAAAGATTGCCTAGTAGAGGTTTCGTGTCCAACGGTGGCACGCTGCATGGGGACTGTTTTCATCTGCAGATGCCATAGAGGTGTTTTCCTTCTGGAGCTCTGGCTGTCTTTGGTTTTGGGGCCAAATTCAGATGTCTAACGCATGGCATAATTTGCGTGTCTGCAAGTATCGGTGCAATCTGCCAAGAGCAGGCCAGGCGCATTTGTAGCAGAGCAAATAAATGAGGAGAAGCTGCTTAGCCCATCTCCTTTGAAATAAGTTAGATTGGAGTTATGGTTTTATTACATGTTAAATGATAAATTGGGTAAGTTGATACCGTGTTAGTCTTCTCAAGCCATTTTTTGCACCTTTCCACACAGTTTCAGCTGACACTTTCACATGAGTTTCAATAAGCAATCCTTGCACTATTTTTGGAGCTACATAGTGAGCTGTGTTAAGAGTATGGTTTAACCTGCTGGAGGGCAAGGGAGGGTACTAGATCACATAAGGTCCTTTCTTTTTCACTCCTATATGACTTTTTTCCTTTGATTTTTTTTTTTCTGTTTGCAATTTGATACACTTTTCCTCTATGTAATTTTATTAAACTTCAGATGATTTGTAAGCTGAGTGGGAAATATGCACCCATTTACCCTTACTCACTGCTGTAGTTTATTTGAGGAATATGTGTGTGTCCAATCCAAGGAACAGAAGAGGGGCTGACAACTTTTTAGTGAGCTTGCTATGACTGCACAATTAACTCTGAGTGCCACCTGCCTCCTCAAGTCATGCATGGAAAATGGAAGTGAATTAAAAGTGCTGTTTAAAGTGACTTAAGATGTTTTTTAAATCCATTGATGGATTTAAATAACCAGTTCTGTATCTAAATCTGAGTGCAACTTATTGCTACTCAAAATTATTTCATTCCCTAGTACCAAGATTATCCCAATTCAGAAAATTCCAAGAGTATATGATTGCAAACTTAAGATTCTCTTCCAGTAAATTAAAGTAACAAATCTCCTGCTTCTCATTTAACTTAATTTTGAACTATGAATTAGTTTGTGTTTTAGAACATAGAATGCAAATAATGTCTCTCTCACAAACACTCATCATCTGTGTGCTTTTGTTTTCAGTACACATTTTGGAACTTTGTACCAAAAAACTTGTTTGAGCAATTCAGAAGAATAGCTAACTTCTATTTTCTCATCATTTTCCTTGTTCAGGTAAGCCATCTCCGTTTTGAAATAAATTTCATATATATAAATTCACAAAGTTTATGAACTTTTCCTATTATTGGAGTTTAAAACAGTTTCAAGAAGCACTGGTTTTGATGACTGAGGGAGGAAATGGTTGAGCCTTGGCAGCCTTTTACACTGACAGTGTGACAGAAGGTGTTTAATTTCCAGGTTGTAAACGTGAATCTAAGCAAAGGGGAATTAACACCATCATTGGTTTGATGGCAAGGCATGTCTTGATAAAACTGAAAAGAATGAGTGTAATTCTTAATTATTATTTTGTGATGAACAAGCATCCAGATCAGTAAAACCATTATCACAAATCATGGGGATGATAAACTTCTGTTAATATTGCCAAAGATTGTTTTTTATAACAGAATGATGCTTTGGCAGAAATTTTCCAATGCAGCTTTCCTGTCTGGTTCTTAAACTCTCACAAGCAAATATCTTTAACATCTGAATGCTAATCTGACTGGAATAAAATATTGTATTTTACTATAGCATATGGTTATTTTTCAAATTCTGTTGGTATAGTGTGTTCTTAAAATTGTATTTAAATACTGCTCTTTTTAATAAAAAAGTTTCTTGCTGCTTTGTAACATATTTCAAAACTATTACTTGAAGCATCTTGCTTGAAAAGCTGACTGTTGACATTCACAAAAATATGACCAGAAAATATTTGTTCCTTTTGTTGCAGTTAATTATTGATACACCTACTAGTCCAGTTACAAGTGGACTTCCACTTTTATTTGTCATCACAGTAACAGCTATCAAACAGGTGAGTAATTTAGTGAAAAAAAGTAAAACTAAGGAGATTATTATTTGGTTTGCATCACGATTGTCTCTGCCTTGTTAGACTGTCTTAGGGCAATGTCTAACGAATGATTGCAGTGCATTTTGGCAGAGTAATTTTATTTTCATTTACGTAGAACTGGTTGCTGTATTTTGATGTTTCACTAATTCAACACAAGCTTCTAAGTTATCTTCTAATTCTGATGTCCTTGTGTTCCAAGGAATCATTTATATTCTTGTGTTAGCTCGCTCTGGCTTGTTTATTTTCTAAACAGCTGTCTGTGTCCTATTACACTTTTCCAGAATGACTGAAAATGAGTTTACTAAGAACTGCAGAAACTTAAAAGAAAAATCTGCTCTTACCTTTGAGGTTGTATGAGCAGGTTATAAAAATTATTTTGGTTCAATTCTTCAGTGTATGTTGATTATAATCGACAGTTCATAGTGATGGCTGCAGTGCTTTCTGCAGATCAGTATCAAACAGGAATAGAAAAACTTCTATTCTCTTATTTTTAATGTGAAAATTAATCTATAACATTGAAGTATTTTTTAGAAATCAGGTATAAAAGATCCTAATAGAAGTTGTTCTAAGTACAGTTGCATAATACAGATGGGGATGCACAGGTCTGTGTTCTCAAGTTATTACCAAGAGGAGATTAATGTAGCTTTTCACCTGCTACCCTCCTGCTGCAGTACTGCAGTTGGCCTGAGCACTTCAGTGTGGATGAGATCCTGTTGAAATTAGTGGAATCTTAAATCAGTATAGAATGTTTTAATTCATATAGGGATATTACAATCAGGTCTGCTTGTTTTCAGAGCTTCTGATATTACAGATTTGGTCTTCAGGAATGATCTCATGCTTGCCTTTCTGTTGATTTAGCCAGAGCCAATTTTGTTTGGTTTTGTGAGTTTCAGGCCAGCTGCAGGACAGAGGATAACTGATCTGGCATAAATCTTGCTAGTTTAAAGATAATTCATCAAACATTTTACTAAATTTGAACTTGTGAGGGAGTTTATAAGCAATATTTTTCATTCAGTGCCTATAACACACTCCTGCATTTACTGTACCATCTCACCATAGCCACAGAGTAGATTCTAAAACTCTGGGCTTCTCAAGTAATAATTACAACTTTCTTTACAGGGGTTCTGTTATGTGTTTGGCTTTTTGCTGTCAGACTAATTGAATGATAATTGCTCCTGGAGGATGACTGTCAGTGTAGAACACAGTGGCCCAGGGAGATCCTTTTCATGGTTCAGTCTTCGCTGTGTGTCTGTCCAGGCGCCAGCCTTTTCCTTCCTTCATTTTCTTGAGTGGCATGTGAATGTGAAAGGAAAACTTGTGCAAGTGGCTTGACGTTCAGCATCCTTTGCTGGGCCACTTGAACAAGTTAGCACTTGTCATTGGCCTAAGAAATCTCTCACGTCATGCTTCAAGAAAAACATTCCATCCTTTGGGAAAAAAACATTCTGTAAGGTAGTTGAACATTAAGAAAGTTTCTAGGTCAGAGTGCTCCTCATCTTAGCTCAAAACTTCTAGGGGGCTGTCTGTATTTCTTACTAACCTAGAATGCACTATGATGATTAAAACAATGACTAAAAAAAAATGAGGATGTGGTGAGTTGACCCTGGCCAGCAGCCAAACACCCACCCAGACTCTCGCTCACTCCCCTGTCCTGACAATTTTGATTGTCCCTTAACAGGATGGCTGATCACCTTCACAGTCTTTATGTTAAATGCAGACTTTTCTTTCCTTATTTTTTCAAAGAAGCTATGGAGAGCAGTGTTTCCATTTCTAACTATACACAATTTAGTATATTCTGTAGTAAATTCAGATTTTGCTAGTGAGCAAAATACATGCAATAGCTAGTATCTCAGGTGTGGCTTTCCCACTTTGAATATTTTAGGTGTTATTTTAGAGTCTTCCTGTAGTTAGTAGTGGCCTACCAAAGCCTGGATTATGACATGCTGTGCCTAGAACTGCAGTTCTATCTCCCCGAGTCCTTGTCCTGACAACTGCTGTGACTCTGGGACCTGCTTGAGGAGCTCTGCCTGCCCCTGGAAAGTATATTGCACTAAAGTTATAATGACTCTGAGTTCCTACGTTGTCTCTGGGAGCATCCAAGGTAGCGATACTTGTGTTCTACAGTTAATTTTCAGACGTATTTTAAATTGTTAGATGTAAAAATGGTAATTTCCATCTCTTAATGACTCGTGTCTTTGTCAGCTCCAGTCTTTAACTCACAGCAGGACCTTTTGAATGGAAAATTGTATAAAACAAATTTGTAGGATAATTGAGCAATCAAAATAGCTTATCCTGCAAAGTCACTTGAAACAAACTTCTGCGGGACTTTGTGTTGTCTATGGGATTAAAAAGTTTGACATCATTTTATGACCATCAGGAAGTACAATCAACTTCAGCCACATCATTACTTTATTGTCTTTCAGTATGGAGTCCTAGTCTTTCCAAATGTATTTTTTACAGCTTTGTCTTCTCAGGAACTGTTTTCCTAAGTACTTTGCAGTTAGGAGTCAATAGAGCATGAGCAAGATAGGGTCACTAAACACCAGAAATTGTTCTACACATTGTAAACATCCCTATTCATCCAAATGTCTCCATTAAAATATATAATTTTGTTGATTAATTGTAACCATGAATGTTCTTTTTTATCTATGTCCAGTGGGGCTGTATTACTGATGTGTATCCCAACTGCATTAGTTTTAGTGAGGAAATTTTCCTTTTTTTTTTTTAATTTTCTTATCTTGAACAAGGATCATTCTTTTAATTTCTTTTTCAAGCTAGAGCTGTTCTGTTTTGTGTCCTTACAGCCAAATGTGCATCAGTGCATCATTCCATTTCACTGTTTTCTAGGGGTATGAAGATTGGCTTCGACATAAAGCTGACAATGCAATGAACCAATGCCCTGTTCATTTCATTCAACATGGTAAACTGGTTAGAAAGCAAAGCCGAAAATTAAGAGTAAGTAACTATGACTTAACAGGTTTTAGGAGTCAGGCTTTACTTCACACTTCTTGTAATACAAATTACACAGAAATGTAACGTGATGATGTAATATTTATTACATTTAATGTAGATTAGACTTAGAGCATAGTGATTTTTAATTTAATGCCTCTTAATGAAATATTTCCAGGAACTAGATTCGTTTCTGCTTTAGCCTTGCTTTGTTAACATGTCTCATAACTGTTCCTTTTATTTTTCATTTTTCTGAGTTGGAATTTCACCCTTGATTTGCCTTGTGTCCTTTCTCCACTTTCAGTCCTCTGTGGTTATTCCCATTAATAATTTATTTAAGCCTGATTCTGATAGTCAATGCAAACAATTTGTCCTGTGTATACAATACATATACATAAAAAACATTCAGACTCCTTTCTTCATTACCCATCAAATCCTAGCCTTTCCGTTGGCCTTCTGAATGCTACTACATTCCACTCATTGTATTTTGAAGGTAAAAATTATTTCCTGCAGCTTTTATTTTTTGTGAGGGGAATCAGATTAACTCTTCATCTCTATTCTCTTCAGAACTCAGCAAATTTGATAGATATTTGTAGTTTACTTGTTTCTAATATCTTTGTTAAGGATATCTTTTCCTGCTCTGCTTTGTTTGTGTAAAAATGGCTCTGCCAGTGTTCACGGCCTTTCTGCTGTGACCTCCCTTTTCAGTGTGTTAGCAGCTTCTGTCTTGGGCTTCCTGGTAATAAAAATAAATAAGGTTTGCCTATGCTTTCCCTTTCTGAGATTGTATTTTGAGTAAATAAATGATAGGAGAGAAAAGCGTAGGAAATATTTTCATGGAAAGGTATATCAGTATGTATAGGTAAATGGGTAAAAGTCTCTGACCTGTATTATGTAAGAAAACAGATGTAGATCACATATATATTCATATAGATCATACTCTGCACCTAAAGCCTGTGGACAGGTCATTAAGGAAAGGGAGAAGAGAATTGCTAAAAGATGAGGTTTCATTTTCACAGAATCACAGACTAGCTGAGCCTGGCAGGCCTCTCTGCACGTCATCTGGTCTAACCTCCCTCCTCAGGCAGGGCCACCTAGAACCAGTTGCCCAGGACCATGTCATGACAGCTTTTGAGTATCTCCAGCAAGAGAGTCTCCCCAACATCTCTGGGCAGCCTTTACCAGTGCTCAGTCACTCTCACAGTGAAAATGAGATGGACCTTCCCATGTTTCAGTTGGTACTCTCTGCCTCTGGTCCTGGCACTGGGCACCACTGAAAAGGGCCCAGCTCCGTCCTCTTTGCACCTTTAGCTATTCCAGTGGAAAATGATGTCAGAACACCATTTACATTTCATTTTGGAGATACTCTTTGCTAACTTTTAATTGTTTTGGATTTGTTTTGCTTTTGGCTTTATTTTTTTAATTTTTATTATTTTATTTGTCCTGCCTTTTTTTTCTTTTGCAAATTATTTAGATTATTAACTTTTGGTTTTATAATAGGGTGTGTTGTGCTATAGATTGCTCCTGGCTTGCGGGGTGTCTTGTATGCCATGGCTTACAGATAGAATCTTGCTGCATTAATTAATAGAAAAATGAGGATCGAACCACACTGTTAATCTGTGAATAGCACAAGAGGACTCTTTTGTCTTTATCATTTGGATCTAACAACTCAATTTCTGATGTGTAAATGATTTCAGTGGTATCTTTTAAAAACTCCAGACACAGTGGACATTTTTTCTCATGCTTGTTCTTGTAGTGACACCTTACTGTCAGGAGCTTGTTAAACTGGCCTCTTGACTTTCTGCCTGGCCGGGTTCAATGTTGTGAAGAATTCTGATTTTTCCCTTTATGGCAAATGTAGAGGTTATTAAACTTGCAGTAGTACTTCTGTGTTTGAGGTAGTTGATCATTAAATGAATGTTGTTGGTAAAGAGAGCTGGCAAATCAAAATAGCTATGTGGATCCTGTCACCTAACAGCTTATTCAAGATAACTCCCCAACAGTGTTTTCTCTGGTTTTGGTGAAGTTCTCACTTTGAGGGCTTTATTATAATTGATTGTTACCATCTTTCATATTTAATGATTTCATGGAAAAAAGGCAAGTTCTTTTGAAGACACATGTTGGAAGTATAAGGCAACTTGAGCAGTAGTCAAGTCTGTCAGGTTCTACTGCTCTTTGGGATGAAGGCTCCCAGCCATTCACTGCCTCCAGTTCCAAACCTACCCCTTTACTGTCTGACTACGTATCTTCACTTCCCTGGGCCTGCAGAATGACACATGAGGGGTTATTTAATGAAAAGGAGATACATGAGGAAATGAATCCCTTCCTAAATTTGAACAGCCCCAAACTTTTTATTATTGGTTAAAAGAGCAGCTGTTTTCTCCCTAGAAATGGAGTAGCCAATTTTCATGATGCTGTTTTAATGTCTCTAATTATTGTTCAGGGACTGAAACAGCTGCACTGCTGCACTGGAAGTTGTGATTTTCAAAAAGATGCTATATTTTACACAAAAGATGGAAAAATTCTCATTGAATTCCCTGTTAATTTTCATACCTGATTGTTGCAGATGTGTTAGCAACTTCCATTCTCCTATGCCATGTCTACAATCTGCAATTTTTCATTGCTGTTGGTTAAAAAAATGCCTTGTTCATATCTACAAGAAGCTGAAACTCATTTATTACCATCAACCTTGTTCTTCAGTACACTTTAGTAAATCCTACCTCAGCTGTCACCGTTATTTCTAAATGTTATTACTGCTGATTATTATCAGCCCATTTTGCTTAGCTGGAGTAAACTTACTCCTGCCAACTGGAAAGGAAATATTGGAATTTAGCTTTATACTTCTATCACAGGAGCAATGAATAAGCTGAACCGTTTGATAATGAAGTATGACATAAAACAGTATTGCAGTAGCTGTAGAGCTACCTGTAAAATCACAAAAATTACATAGCTTGATGGGATTTTTATTGAAACTTTGGTGGTGTTGAAACATGTAGTATATCTTTTCTGTTTCCTTTTTTTTTTATTACTTTATGAAAGATGAGCTCCATAAATGTATTAAAGGCTGGCTTTTAATGAATGTTTTCTAGTAATATTTTGATTTTATAGTTGATTGACTGTTCTGCAGCACCCTTTTACATCCTGTAAGGTATTACCTGTGTTTACATGAATACAAAAGAATATGCTCACCTTTAAACATGGATAAAAATAGACTGGACTTCTAGTCACAAATTCTGCTGAAAACAGATCCTGTTTTCACTGCCAGACTTGGAATTCTTATCTTTTTCAGCTGTCTCTATGATATTCAGAGCTAGATGCTTAGCCTCAAGAGCTAATGAAAGTAGCTCACACCTCTGGCTCGTTTTGAAACAATGCTTTGTTGTGTTTTAAGACTAAACAAGGATGGTATTTTCAATCTCTCAAACAATGTTGCAGAACTAAGACCTTGCAAAGTGGTTATCCAGAGAGGAAAGGTAGTACACAGTAGACCTCAGTCATTCCACAAGGTCTATCTCCATTTTTTTCTGGTACTGCAGTAGTTCTTTATTCCTGGGATAAAATCCTGGTGTAAATTAAAACTGATTACTTTTCAAGATAGTTGAGTGACCTAGGGTTTGGTTATGAAATCGGAGATTTGAGCTGCGACGTAAATGAGAAATGCATTTTATTTTGTTGTGTTTTGTTTTTCCCTAGGTTGGAGATATTGTAATGGTAAAAGAAGATGAAACATTCCCATGTGACTTAATATTTCTATCAAGTAGTAGAGGAGATGGAACATGTTTTGTTACAACAGCTAGTTTGGATGGGGAATCCAGTCACAAAGTAAGAAAACGTTCCACATTTTCTTTTTAAGGCAAAGTTTGCAGTTAATTTTTTACATGGTTCACAATATGACTTTGTGCTTATGTGGGGGAGCAGATACACTAAATGGTATAACTTAAGTTTCTACCAGTTCACTTTCTATCTCTTAAATTACCATTATTTTATGGGAAGTTTTAAACGTTACTTATTTGTGATATGGTCCATGTCCAGTATAGGCATGCAGATTACAGCACAAGATTTTTCATGTTTAAATGCTTTCATGGTGACCTGATTTGTGAGTGTACTGGAAGCCACTTGCATATAATGTAAGCAGATGCCCAGTTAGGAGCATTTAAAGGTGCATCTTATTTGAACTATGAGCTCTTGCATAGAAGCTAGTAAATCTATATTGTGCTGAAGTATATGTGCAGATAACATCTTTAATATCTGTCCTTTTTTATTTTATTTATACTTTCTTCTTCATTCCAGACTTACTATGCTGTTCAAGATACAAAGGCATTTCACAGCGAGCAAGAAATCGATGCATTGCACGCTACCATTGAATGTGAACAGCCTCAGCCTGACCTTTACAAGTGAGAAAATAATCCTTGCCTGTTTCAGTTACAGTACCCATCCGATAAATCTTAGGAAAATCATAATGAAAAGGTACTGGCTGTATCTGCCTGGTTAGAGTGGGCCCCAGGATGAGCTTGAAGTTGGGTTACGCTTCCATCCATGCTCCTTTCCTGCAAGGAGGTCAGTGGTCAGCTCTAGGGCAGTGGTCTCCAAAGGGAGACGATCCATTGGGGTGTGTGTCAAAAATTTTGGAACTTCTATTTCCATTTATTTTTGTTAATCTAAAAAAAAAAAAAAAAATAAAAATTAAGCTTTGCTAATATTTAGTACTGACACTGGCACCCTTAGTCTGTGTGTCAGAGTCCCTGGGGGAGGAGCTCTAGAGCGTGCAGAGGGCAGTGGCACCCTCGCTTGTTCGTTTGCTTTCAGCATATCGTGAAGCATTGTGGTTCTTGTGCCTGGTTAAGTAAATTTACAGGTTATATTGTCTAGTTCTAACTAAAGCAACCCTCACAAAATGGTCAAGTGGCTTAAAAACAGTCTCACAAGGGAATGGCAGATTGAAGATAATATTAAATGCAAACACAAGTGAAGAAGAAAATGGCAAGCGCTTCCACTTCTAGTATGAGCTCTTCATCTTCCGAGTGACGAGATGGGAAACAATGACAATCTTATCAGATCTGACAAGAAGTCAGCCAGAAAAATGTGAAATTGTCCAGACTGTTTGAAGTACGAACTTAAATCTTCTGTCATTAATGATGAGCTTCACCGAACAGGCTTTGAGATACTAGCTAATGAAGCCATCTTGATTAGCAAGACATTTAAAAACCAAACACCCAGAGCATGAAGAAAAACCTCTACAGTTTTTTAGCAGTTTTAAGTCTTGTAGTACTTAATATTTTACAAAAGTACTGTACAAAATTTCACTAAACTTAATGATAAATCTTTAGAAGCCTCTTCTGACATTTCTGTTTTAATAGTGAAAGGCAGAAAGCCCCCACATACCAGTGGGGATATTTTTTCTGACTGCTGCATTAAAAATAGCTGAAATAATACAGAGAAGACAATATTTATATAAACTATTTAAATTAAAATGCTCTTTTTAGTCAGCGCATACTTTTGGAAAACACAGAGGAAAGAAAAATATTTATACCTGAGGTGTGGAGGTATTGATTTTCCCTGATCTCAGCGATCAGGGAACTGATCTGGAAATCTGAAAAAGACCTGATTCTTTAGGAATTCCATGATTGGCTTGATACTTTTTAAAATACCTGGCTTATAAAATGAATGGTGGAACTTGTTGGGATAGCTGTTAACAGAGGAATAATGAGAATGCTTATTGGCAAACAGCTTCCATCGCTGCTGATTTTCTCCTGGTATTTCACCTCTCTACAGACCATGGTGGTGCATATTTCTCTCCAAAGACACATGGCCATTTTACATCATGATGCATCATAACAAACTCTACAGTCTCTCTAGATCTGGCTCTACTGTGTTATACATTCTGTCATCAGACAGGTCACTGCTCCTCTGAGCCTGAGAGGTTCCTTTTCAGGGTGACAGACCCATCAGCTTTCCATCTTTTCCTTGCCATCCAGAATGCTAATGTCCAGGTTAATCCCTTTGAACCTTCATAAGGTTCGTGCTATCCCACTCCTCCAGCCTATCCAGCACTTCCTGGAGGGTGGCTCTCATCTGGAGTGTCACCTTCCCCACTCATTTTGGCGTCATCTGCAAACTTCATCGGGTCGCTCTTGATCCCACCATCCAAATGTTATCCACATGGACAGTATACATGCAAATATAGTGTGTCCTGGGTCTGGCTGGAATGGAGTCAGTTTCATAGCAGCCCATGTGGTGTAGTGCTTTTGATTTGTGACTGAAATGGTGTTAATAACATACCAGTGATTTAGCTGTTGCTGAAAAGTGCTTGCCCAGTGTCAGGGCTTTCTGGTTCATATGGTGCCCCTCCAGCAAGTATGCTGAGTGTGGGCAAGAGGCTGGGAGTCAACTGACTGACCTCAGTTGACCAGGGGGATATTCTGTGCCATGAAATGTCAGGCTCAGCAATAAAACTGGAGGGATAGTCTTTCTGAAGTAGCTGCTGTTTGGAGACTGGCTGGACATTGGTCTGCTTATGGGAGGGAGGTGATGAGTGATTGCCTTTGTGTCACCTGGGGTATTTTTTCTTCACTTATTAAATTATCACTGTATTACTTTACTCTTCTGTTTTGCTTCCCTATCCTGCTGGGGAGGGAGGGAGAGACTTGTGCTTAGTGGCTACCCAGAGTCAGCCTGCCACATGGAGCTAAACTGTACTTAGAGATGTTCAGAGGGAAGATCACTTACTGGCTTTGCTTTTGTTTCCACCTCAGTTGCAGGTTTTAGGGTTTGTGTAGGACAGTAATTACACTGGCTTGCTCCAGGTGGTTTAGGGAATAATATATTTTGTTACTTCTTGTTAATGGGTCTACTTAGAAGATTTATTCCTAATTTTATAATATCTTATATTTTTTAATCTGCGAACTTTACATAAACTGTTCTATCTGGTTTTTGTATTTTAAAAAAAATAGTGCTGTTAAACTACTTGTATGCTTCCCTTGCAGATTTGTTGGTCGAATAAATGTTTACCATGATAGGAATGAGCCTACTGCAAGGTAGGGAAAATCCAGAGCTTCTACTCATTTAAACAGGGTTGAACTAAGTAACAATAAGGAGAATTACCTTTGGTCTGCCAACATTGTGTCTGCTTTGTCTTATTGATAAAATATTTTTCTCTTAGAAGTTTCCAAACAATTACTTCATGTTGTCAAGGTTTAGGGTTGAGTTGACCACTAGGTCTAGAAGAGATGTTCTCTGTTAGCCCTTCTCCATTCCAAAAGCGAAGAGGAGGGATAAGGGAGAGAGGCTTCTAGGCTTCTGCCATCTGTAACCCAGGACTTTCCTTGTCCAGCAAGTAGAGGAGAAAAATGAAGCAGTACAAAAGAGACACAAATCTGCCTGTCTTTACTGCCTGGGATCTTCTGTCTTCCTGCCTAAGGAAGAGACTTGCTGTATCTGCTTTTGTTTAGGTCCTCATCGCACAAAGGCAAAGCAAAAGGAGGGAAAGCTGCTTTGTCAGGTGATATTCTAGACCCCAGTATGTAAGGAGTTACTACTTTCTGGTGAAGTGCCTTCTTAACCCCTCTTGTCTCTAGATAATGTGTTTTTCTGTTCCAATGTGCTCTGAAAACTGGGGTTGTTGCTTCTTTCACTTAAGATGGGTGGGACGGGAAAGGAAAATAAGCAGAAAATAGCTTTTTAATCTCAATGACAATAGATTGATCTGTCTATAACACATGAGAAGAAACTATGTGCCATAAGGACTTGTATTCCTTGTGCAGCACTATTAAAGCAATTGGTATTTTTTGGTATTTATATGTGGATATAATGTTTTATAAGCCAAGACATTCACACAATGTCACTCGACTGGTTTAAACATTACATCAGAATTATGGGTCTGGGATTTTGGTTTGTTTAGAGTTTCTTGATTTTGGGGGGAGGGTTCATACCACAAAACCACTTGGAATAACATTCAAAAATACTGAACTTCTTGTGTTTTTTCTATTGCTGTATAGATAAAATCTGACAAGCCTGCATGCTGTCCTTGGTTTTGCACTCGTGGTGATTTGTAGCACATATTATGCTCAAAAATATTATTTTAAACTATTTTACTTAAGCTAATCTTTATACTTTAAAATGTATACAGTATGTATAGACCAATACCTTGTATACAACTTAAAATGAAATGGAAGCATGTATTGTCTTTATGTGATTCTAACATGCAGGACATTAGTTTATATAAGCCTAAAAAAGACTTGAATTGGTGTTTTTGAAAAAAAGCACCTTGCAATTAGGATGACAAGTCTTTAGGTATCTGCGTATATCCTTTTTAGATGTAAGACTTGAGTTGTGAATTTAAGCTTAAGTTTAGGCATCTCTCTGTATTTTTCACTTAAATGTTTTAAATATTTGGAGTAGTTTTGTTACACAAAAGAACGAAATCTGAATAAAACTTATTTCCTGGTTTACGTGGCTTCCACTAAGGTCTGCTCTTTCTAAATGTTTGTTTTGTAATACTTGTCTTTTATAGGCCATTAGGATCTGAAAATCTGCTTCTTAGAGGAGCCACTTTAAAGAATACAGAAAAAATATTTGGTAAATATTTCTATTGACTATTTAAATGGACCTCGAAGTAATAAGCAAAAATCAAACATGGTTGCAACCCTACAGTTACTATGAGCATGTGATGCCTATTCAGTCACTTGATTTACAACTTTTTACTGTTGCTACAGTTGCAGCAAAGTAACACTGATGTACAACTGGGAGGGGGATTTTATAGTTTAGTCCTCAAGGGTTAGTGAAGATGACTCAACTTCTCCAAGTAAATATATGGCTTTTGAACAAGGACTGTGAATGTTGTTGTCCCAAAGCAGTTAATGAGCCTGTAGAAAAATTTGTTATGCTTATTTGTCAAAATGGGCAGATGTCTCAACTGGATATAAATATGGCTGGTCAAAAAAACCCCACTTAAACAGTTCCTGATCAAAAGTAGTCTTTGTTAGATAATGTATTTTGTGTGTATGAATTATCTTCGTTCCGTGGAAAATTCTGAATATTTTACTAAAAATAGGCAGCATAAATTGAGATATAGAATGGTTTGGGTTAAAGTGGACCTTAAAGATCATCTGGTTCCAACCCCATTGCCATTTGCAGGGACACCTTACACGGGACCAGGTGGCCCCATCCTACCTGTTTTTTGGAAATTCTTCCAGAAAGCTCAGTGGGAGTAGTGGATGTGCTGTAACAAGCCACTCTTGGCTGATGATAAAAGGGACAAGGATCCAAGTCATCCTCTATCACTTCTGTACTCCCAAGAAATCATAGATAGCCATGAACTGCTTAGCCTAAAACAGAAAAATCTTGCAACTCTTTCTCCAAAGAGAGTGTCAAAAGTATATATCGATTTAAACTTGCTCTCTGCCTTCAATTGTAATCTAAAATAAATGAACTAATGCAATTATTTTAGCAAGTATTTCTGTAGGCTTCAGAGGATGGGTTTAATTTTCCTGTTGTGTGTCAGTAGAGATGTTCCAAATATGAGCAGCTGTTTCTAGTCTGCTTAACACGTGTAGTGTTTGCCATTAGCCCAGAACAGTCCATTTCCTAAATTATTTTATTTTAGCCATGTACAGAAATGCTGGTTTAATAAGTACCTTAAATCCATGTTCTTGTTTACAGCTACTTTTAGTTGTTTTTAATCATCTCAAGTTTAGTCTCTCCATCTACATTATCAACAGGAAATTAATAATATCAAAAGATCACTCTTTGTGAATGATTAACTTTTCCAGAAGCAAGCAAAATCAATGGCTGCCTTTTATTCTTCTTGGGTATACCCTGTAGTTTAGTCCTATTTGGATTTTGTTTCAAAACGTATGACTTAGATTCTACAATTAAAGCTAAAAAGAACCCCTAAAACTAAGAAATACTAGGGGATTTATTCAATCCCAGCTGGGGTTTAGCTTTGATACGTTGCAACATTTTGCAACTGGGAACTGTGACTCTGGAATCAGATGTAATACTGCTTGAAGTTTCCCTCTAAGAACCAAGATATTAAAACCATTTCAACTTATTATCATCCAAATATTTGTTATTTTTCTTCAGACTACAGAGAATTAAAGAAATGAGTATAATAATCTAGTGAATTGTGCTTTTTATGAAGTCATTGTACTGTGCAATATTTAGTAAAACAAGTTGTCTAATTTCAGGTGTTGCTATCTACACTGGCATGGAAACTAAGATGGCATTAAATTACCAGTCAAAATCACAGAAGCGCTCTGCTGTAGAAAAGTATAATTTCTTCTCTTTATTTTGTGGGTATAAAACTGCTTGAAACTGTTTGGTGAATAAAAGGGGATTATTTTTTTTTCTAAAAGTGTATCTTTCATTGATTTAAATTAAAAAGGAAGTAGAAGGCATTAAAATCTTTTTTTGGTGGTGTTTAGAATTTACTTNTTGAAGCACAAGTAGAATATTTCTTAATATGCTCAGTAGTTTAGATGCTAATGGATGTTTTTTATTTATTTTTTTAGATCAATGAATGTATTCCTTATTGTATACCTCTGTATTCTCATCAGTAAAGCACTAATAAATACTGTCCTGAAGTATGTCTGGCAGAGTGAACCATTTCGTGATGAGCCTTGGTACAATCAGAAAACAGAGCCAGAAAGGAAAAGAAATTTGGTATGGAAATAAATTAAAATACCAAAAAGTTTCAATAAATCGTTAATTTATAAGGACCCTGTTGAAAATAGACTAGCCAGTCATATTCCAGATTTCTCATTACCACCAGTAACACCAGTCTCAGCCTGCTCAGTGGGCCGATTTATACCTCCAGAAAGTCTCCACTGCTGAGAAAACCAAGCCAGGTTATGCATGCACCCATTCTACTTGTATTGAGAGAAGGAGGGGAAACTATCAACTAATGCTGCCTGAAAGTTACGTGATTTGGTAATAATCCTTGAATGTATTATTGTAGTTCTGTGGGATTTTGCTGGTCATCTGTGAATATAGATTTTCTTGGTTTCTTTGATCTCACACAGAGATGTTCACCTCACTCGTTAGCTCTAGAGCTTTACAATCCTAATGTGCAATTGTACTCTACACCTGGATGTCTATAAAGAAAAGTACAAATTTAAGAGGAAAAAAAAGTTATTTTTTCATGCCAAATTAGTTGGGATGTTATAAAACATGAAGCTATATATCCTTTCCTGAACTGTGATCTTTGAAAGGTGCTGCTTACTGTTTGAAAGTTATTAGATTAAAATAATTTGTACGTGTATGTAGTCAGTCATCTTTTGGGGTTTGATGGTACGTGGAAAACTGGTATTTTCTTCTTGTTCCTTTGACAGTTTCTTCGAGCTTTTACAGACTTTCTTGCATTCATGGTTCTTTTCAACTACATTATTCCGGTGTCCATGTACGTCACTGTGGAAATGCAGAAATTTCTTGGTTCTTACTTCCTCACATGGGATGAGGAAATGTTTGATGAGGATACAGGTGAAGGACCATTGGTGAATACTTCTGATCTCAATGAAGAGTTGGGACAGGTAAATTTCATCTAATGATAAATTTTTTCAACTGTTTCTACCATAATTTTTAACTTTAAAATTGTCACTTCAGTATTTGTGGGGTTTTTTTAGCTTAGTGTGCTTTTTCTTGAGTGCTGATTAATTTCAAAAATAAGGTTTGAGAACACAGAATCATTCTGGTTGGAAGGCACCTTTCAGATCATTGAGTCCAACCATTGACCCAGCACTGCCCGATCACCACTAAACCATGTCCCTCAGCACCACACCTCAAGATCTTCTGTCTTTCAGAATCAAATTTCTGATTTCTCAGCCAGTCAGTGGAATTATTGTCACCATCTTAGTAAATGATAATCACTCTGAGACAGTAATGATTTCCCTCTCCATTGACTGTAGAGGGAGATTTATATAAGCATATAACTTAGGATAAAAGTCAGATGGAAAAAACAACCAGCTTTTTGTATGGCTAGATTGACACCAAATCTCCAGACACCAGTTCCATCCAGTAAAATGATTGACTTGTCAGGCTTGTTTCCCAAAATAAATTCTGTATTTAGTATTCTGCGCTAAGAAAACCATCACCTTGACACAGATATGCATGAATAGTTTTTGAAAAAATATTTACAATCTCAATTAAATATATTTTCATGGTTTTTCAAATAAATTACATGGTGTGTTTTCTTATTTTTGTACAGCCAAGACAGTAATTAAGCTTTTAGGGACATGTATCTTCTTGGATGAAAGTTGTTTCCAAGTATTTATTTTATTATGGGAGACAATTGGCACTGTCAGCCAACCTCAACCATTCTGTGATTCAGTTGAAAGAAATAACTTGCTACTACTAAGTGTCATCCCTAGAATCGGGCTCTCATCAGCACTTGGCATCATTATACCAATCCAGTGGATGAAATTTTGCTTCTACATTTCTTCAAGATATTAGACAGTGTATTTCTAATGAAAGGTCTGATTGCAAATTGGTACTTGTGGTTGTACCAAATACCATTGTAGTGATAGGAACTCTTTATTCCTTTCTTCCCGTAATGGGTGTTGATCTCAAAGCAGCACACTGAATGAATAAAAGACCTTTGCTTGATAGCATTTTGTATCTTGTATAAATATGTTATGAAACTGAATGTAGGAGTTGAGATCAAAGAAATCAGTATGAATCCTGTCCGCCTTGAAAGACGTTGAGTGCAGGTATTGTATCCACAGATAACAAACCACTGGAAAATTTGGAGACTTGCCTTTTCATATTAATGAATATTAGAAATGTCAGTCTAGGAGGAAAGTTCATCTATTTAATAACTTCTCAGGACTAAGAGCAATACTTTGCTTTTATTTTGTTTGATGCACTTGATAGATATTGAAGTTGGTTCAATTAATTATCTGAAAAATACTAAATAATTGCCTTCCAGTTTTTCATTCCGAACCTTGCATAATGCTCTCAGTTTATGAAATATATACATGCATCTGTATCCAATATCCAAAATTGATCTTGCGCCAATCTAGCGGTTCTAGTTTATAGCTCATGCTCTGGTTTTCCTTCTGATGTTGTTATCCTTAAATGCTGGGACTCACTGTAAAAGATAAAATTAATGGAAAACTCAATATTGAGGCAAAAGGAATGTTTCCAGGGCAATGAGAATGCCCATGTGTATAGCTATCTGTGACTGTTAATCCAGAGTCTTCATGTAACCTGACATCATGTAGGGGGGAATTCGGATGCTACCCTAAGGACTGTTCTGCCAGTAACCGCTCCAGATCCAGGCACATACATTAAATAATTATCTCTGGGAAAGGGAATTTGTGTGCATTTTGTTTCCATAAATACCTGTCTTGCAGCAAGAAAGACATTACAAAACAAAAAGGATCTTGAGTGGAGTGAAAGTAGGTTAAATTTCTATGTGTTATGAGGTAAAAGAAGGTTTTGCTGATACTCTTGTACGATAAAATCTTTCAGAGCCCACCTTCCTGTGGAAGATGACTCCTAAAAGAAATGATTGTCTTCCTTTTCTGAAAGAGCCTGTATAGGGATCTCTAAAGGAAGGTGTAATCTCACTCAGGACTACTAAACTTGGAAAATCTTTGTTCATATTCCTGCTGTTTTTAATTTGTGCTCATTTGCAGATTGAGTATGTCTTCACAGATAAAACAGGAACACTAACTGAGAACAACATGGAATTTGTGGAATGTTGCATTGAAGGGCATGTTTATATACCACATGCTATCTGCAATGGCCAAATTCTCCATGATTGTACGGGCATTGATATGATCGATTCTTCTCCAGGAGGAAGTGGAAAGGTATGGTGTCTCTTTCTAGGTGGTTCTTTCTTACAGTGAAATACAAATATTGAACTGTGCTGATGAAGGGAGTATTAGAAATGTAACATTCTTGAATTTCATTAATAAAAGATAACTGTAGGAAGTGCATCACAACACAAGCATTCTCCTGTCCTAGTTTAGAGTAAGACTTAAAAGCTTAGTAGGAAGTTTCACAACTTACTGCATCTGTAAAACTTAATGAAATAAAGCCCCAAAATACAGAACTCCTTCTGGTTTATAGCCAAAGAAACAGAGCATCTGGTTTCTGCTTAGCATTAGCTACAACAGAGAAATCAAGGTGGGAGACTCCTCAAGGGGCAAAATGAATGGTCAATGCAATCAGTTAATTAGTCATCCCTGAATGAAGTTCTGGCCAGAGAATTATTTGTGATCAAATGAATAATTTGATCAATACTTAATAATTTTACATAAGACTTGAAGTAAATCTGAATTGTGCTGTACACAGCCTGTATGTGCTGTGGCTTTTTTTGCTGTGTAAAGCAAAGTTAGTTGGAAATTAAGGAAACTTCACATGTTAACTGATGAGCAGGGTATAAATGGGCAGGATGATTATAGCCAAAGGACAATGTATTTTTTTAATGTATCAGTACAATCTGAAATTGTACTTTGTCCATACCCTTCACTATGGCAAAAGAATGCCTCTTAAAATACGTTGGTGTAATTCAACAGCCTTATGGCTTTTCAGCTGTGGCCCTCAGAATGTGGTCCCAAGGTACACTGTGCTTTTATCTTGGAATCACAATGACAGACACTTTGTATTGGGCAGTACAGAAGAAGATTCAAACGCCACGCTCAGGACTACTAAACTTGTACCCTGGCTAGTACTTAATACAGGTTGTTAAGCAAGAGGAAAGAAAAAACCCTGTAGCCACATCTAGGCACTTAGAGGAGGCAAAAAATGAACATTTTTGGAGCATGACGTGCATGGCAGTGCTACTACAGTAGCAGCTATTAAGCAGTTGTGTGGTTACCACGGGGAAGGACTTGGCTTCTCCTAAGGGGTGGGATCTTTTTTTAGCTGATAATTCACAGTTGTTATGGGTGACACTGCTAACCTCCAAAAATAAAAGCTTTCAAAGGAGTACTTGAAAGTTATCACACATAATGACAACCATTCCTTTTTATTTTTTAGGAGAGAGAGGAACTATTTTTCCGAGCTCTTTGTCTTTGCCACACTGTTCAGGTAAAAGATGATGACACTGTGGATGGATTGAAAAACCAGCTCTCAAGAAGATCTTGTATTTATATTTCGTCATCACCTGATGAAGTCGCTTTAGTTGAAGGAATACAGAGGTATGTGTAGTTAGGTGTTGCACTTTTTAAAGCGAGAGATCTCATCACCAAAGTTCAAAATTGTTTTCAGCACAACAATCATATATAAAAAACACCAAATCATCTAGAGCTGATCATTTTCTTAACGTGCAGACATGATGGTTCATATTCATAACTCAAAAGCAGTTTGTTCAGGGTTTGTTTTATTGTTTGGTTTCTTTTTTCTCAGAAGATAAGCTCAAGACTTAAATCCTGGATAACCATTGAATTGTTGTATTGATTATCTTCATGTGTGTTTCATTTTACAGGCTTGGTTACACCTATCTAAGGCTGAAGGACAATTTTATGGAGATCTTAAATCGGGAAAATAACATAGAGAAGTGAGTGAATGAAAGTATAACAGACTGATGAGGAGTTTTTAGTGACGTATTTCATAAGTAATTTTTTTCCTGTGCATTTTTATTCAGAAATGGTACACCTTAGTAGAAAGTCTAATGATCTTTGTAATTTGAATTGATTCTGTAGTTCTGTATTTTCACTTTGTTAGTCTGACAGTGTATACAATATGAAATAGTAATAGAACAACAACAGTGTGGTGCAGGGTTCATGACCTAATCTAATAGTGCCTCATAACTTCAGTATTTTTCCTTTGTTATATGGTAAATAATATTTTCTCAATAGAAAACACTAAGTACCCTATTTGTTGTTCACAAATAATCATATAATTTACAGAAGGTAATATAGAAAAAAAATTATAGCTGGTTCAAAGACAGTCTAAACAGGTACTGTTTTTTGTCATTTTCCTTTGACATGTAGACTAAATCTTGTACTCTCTAAGACAGGTAAAATTTTCAGTACCTTTTAAATAGTGCAGCTGCTTAATGGGATGTACATACTTTTGGGAGTGTTACCTTACACTTCTGTAGATGCCTACTGCTTGAGGCTATTGTCTGTCTTTCTTCCTGCACATGTACTCTGCTAACTACATAGATGTAAATACAGGTACCCTACTGTTATTTTTCTCCCTTTTAGGGGAATGTGGAAGATTTTTCCAAAGGTTACTGCAGATTTTTGTGACTCAATTCATAAAAACTGGAGTCAGTATAATTGGATGATTTATTGAAGCGTAGTAGTTACTAGAAATTTTCTCCAAAATGCATCCCAGTTTGTAGACATAGGCTTGATCCAGCTCTGTGTTAGGATGTGTTGTAACTTGCAATCAGACACTGTGTCCTTGTACAGGTTTGAATCCCAGGCTGTTGTAAAGACTTAGAACTGAATGATCTAATTAAATAAGTATATCTATTTTAAAAGTAAAATATTTATGGAGATTAATCCTGAAGAGATTGGTATTAATGATTGGGATGCTTATGTTTGTGCTGGAAAAAGAAGGCCTCTTGTAGATCAAAGGAAATAGGCAAGAGAGTAGTTGATAAAAGCATATATAAACTGATGAATTATATAGAAATACTTCATCAGGAATTTGTGTTTATTTTTTCTCCTAGAAAGGAAAGGAACATGGGATAAAATCAAATCTTTAAAACAATGGCAAATATAAAACCAGGGGATTTTTTTTTTCTCTTGAATAACTTGTCAGTCAACACTTAAGAAAGATCCATGAAATTAGGTGGGCACTTTTGGAAGAAAGAAATAGTCAAAAGTTCTCGATCGTCAGTGAAGTAAGGAGAGGGGTTAGCAAAATGTCTACCATGGACTTCAGGAGGGCAGTCTTCCGCCTGTTCAGGACATGGGTTGAGAAAGTGCCTTGGGAGACAGTCCTGAAGGACAAGGGGTCCAGGAGGGTTGGATGATATTCAAGAAGGAAATCTTAAAATCGCAGGAGCAGGCTGTCCCCATGTGTCTTAAGACAAAATGGCAGGGAAGACAACAGGCCTGGCTGAACAGGGAGCTTTTGCTGGGACTTAAGAAAGAAGTTTACCTCCTTTGGAAGAAGGGGCAGGCATCTCAGGATGAGTACAAAGGTCTCGTTAGGTCATGCAGAGAAAAAATTAAAAAGGCAAAAGCCCAGCTGGAGCTCAATCTAGCCTCTGTCATAAGGGACAACGAAAAGAGGTTTTACAAATACCTTAACAATAAAAAGAGAGATGGGGGAGGATTCAGCCTCCTGAGCTGAATCCAAATAGATAAGGAAGATAAGGAAGATAAGGATGGAGAGCGGAACATTGCCTCACATAATCCAGGAGGAAGCAGTTAATGACCTTCTATGGCACCTGGACATTCATGAGTCCATGGGGCTGGATGGGATCTACCCTAGAGTACTGAGGGAGCTGGCAGAGGAGCTTGCCAAGCC
>VWZY01007922.1:182805-223324 GCA_013399075.1 Chloroceryle aenea
ACTGAAAGGAGGTTGTAGTGAGGTGGGTACGGCCTCTTCTCTCAAGTAAGTAATGACAGGACTGATGGAAATGGCCTGAACTTGCACCGGGGGGGGGTTAATCTAAACATTAGGAATTTCTTTACTGAAGGAGTAGTCAGGTGCTGGAACAGGCTGCCCAGAGAGGTGGTAGAGTCCCCATCCCTGGAGGTGTTCAAAAACATGTACATGGGGCATGTCAGGACATGTTCTGGTGGGATGGTGAGGTGTTGATTGGATGCAGTGATCTTAGAGATCCTTTTCAACCATGACAATTCTGTGAAAATAGAAAAAAAGATTCAATACTTCTGTGTAAACATCTCTGCATTATAGTTAGAAATTCACTTCCTTTATAAGCAGTATAGTGTTCTTTGCAAGCTTTCTGGACTTCTGTTAAATAAATTGTATTGTCTATACATGCAAAGATAGTTATGAACATCACACAGACAAATTCTGTTCCAAGTAATTGGGAGCTGAGGGCCTCCCCTATTTATTATTTGTAACCTGCAGTTTCATTCTGCCCATGTTCCATATTCCATAGTACTAAACATAATTTTCCATGGTAGAAGTCATGTTTTAATTTATATACTCAAGAGTTGTAATAACCACTTTAGGGGTCTGGAAGAGCAAGGATTGTTTAAAAAAATATTCTGTTTCTGTTTCAGATTTGAGTTACTAGAGGTTTTGAGTTTTGATTCTGTGAGACGGCGTATGAGTGTAATTGTTAAATCTTCATCAGGTAGGGCTGTCACATTCTCTTTCTTCTTAGATATTTTTGTTTCACTTGAATTTATTTCATGTTTATCAAAGGGTTATGTATTAATCATGGGCTGTGTGCCTGTCTTTATAAAAAAAGGGGACCAGGTACCAGCACGAGTGCAAATGTTATAAAAGAGTTGGAAGAAATCTTTTTGAAGTTTTAGTAATTCGTATTTTTTTTTGAAAAAACATATTTGGCCTTCTTGAATTCCATATACTGTCTCTTTTAGGTGATATATTTCTGTTTTGTAAGGGAGCAGATTCTTCCATATTTCCTAGAGTTAAAGAAGGCAAAATTGACCAAATACGATCCAGAGTTGAACGCAACGCAGTGGTAAGATTCCATTTTACTGTTCTGTTCATGTGATATCGGTGTCAAAAAAACCCCAAAACAACCAATCATTGTTCTGACCTCTTGCTTGGTGTCTGGTTGCAGTTTTGTCTTCCCAAGAACCAACATTGTTGTATGCCAAAGTGCACACAGGCTGCATGGGTAGCAGTCTGTATCACTTTCTTACTTGAATCTGTCCTCCATCTCATCTTCCAAGTGGCAGTTGTGGTGAGATACACGTGCATTAGATATGCAGAGTTGTATGTTATACCAGAGGTCACCAATTAGCTTTTTAGTATGGCACTGTGGGGGTTTGAATTAATTTTTCACTTTTCTTTCATTTAAAAGTTCATTGAAAATCTCATCCCTGCTTTCAGTCCTCTGCTTTAGCAATTGTGATTTGATGCTTTTTAATAATTTACAAACTCTTAAAAGAGGAAGTCCATTAGAGCACAGATAGCAACAACTGTTCTTCTTATGGGGAAACAGTGCAGTGGTCATCCTTATATTTTTGTGTGCTAGAATTGAGCTATGAACCATCTAAACACCTGTAAAAGAAATTCAGAGCTTGGATTTACCTAAGTAGTAGTATTTGGAGTTGTAAAATACTTAATTTTACCATGTCCAAAAATATACAGAACCCATTGCAATGAAATACAACTTGCTAGTCTTATAACTAGGATAAAATTTGCTAGCAGAGAGTGCTGAAACTGAAAACAAAGTCTTGACTGTACTTTAATTTTCATACCTCTACTAAAAAAACCCTACAGTGTTACCTGCTTTTGTTTTGGAGGGAAACTTCAAAACTCTTTGCCAGAATGCTTTGCTAAGCTTTACTCTCTGAAATGGCTGTCTGATAATTATAAGTGAAGGAGGAAACTGAAAGAAGTGTTTACGTTTCCTCTGTCAAGAGAGAAATACAGACCAGCAACTCTTTCTTCATCGTGGATAATTGGAAATAGGGCTGGCTCCTCCATCCCAAAGCTTCAGTGAGGAGATAGAGCAGCCACCCGGCGTCTGCCCTTATCAATAACAAGAGTCAGGGATCTTTTTTAATACTCCTTCTTGGATTGGTAGAAGTAACTATACAAAGACCTAGTGCTTTATAAAGTGCTAGTTAAATGGCATTGTGAAAAGCAATCTATTTGAGGTGGCAAAATTTCCTTTTTGTGTTAAACCAGCTTTTTTCCCCTTTACACAGTCCCTTTCTTACTCATCACACAGCCCAAAAGTCTGATCTGTTCTCAAACATCCACAGCTAAATTCCAGTTTTTGCTTAACTGAAACGGCACAGTTAAATTTGAACTTTCAACAGTCCCTGTGATGCTTTGTCCCTGTCTCTGCTGCAACGTGGCATCACAATCAGCCTCTGCAGAGTTACTATTTATATTACTGTTATTTATTCTGACTCATACTGCCTAATTATACAGCTAGGGAAGGAAACCTTTACCTTGACTCTCCTTTCCCTTGTAATGTCATATATCTAGTTTGGTCACTGAGCTGTTTCTCTTCTGGAGGACTGAGGTTTATCCCTCAGGTTGCAATTGCTTCCAGGGCAGCACAGAATCAGTGTTCCAGTCTATATTTCACTGGTCTATACTACAAAAGTGAGTAATAGGACTCTTCATGTTAATAGTGAAATCATTCCACTCTTCAAACATCCCAGCATAAACACCAGCAAGCAGCCTTAAGAAGATTTTTCTAAGAGGCATTTTGTTTCTGTCCATTACATTTTTTAGGAGGGACTGCGAACATTGTGCGTTGCATATAAAAAGCTCACAGCAGAAGAATACAGCAATGCACAGAAGCTGCTTCAGAATGCAAAGCTGGCCCTCCAGGACCGGGAAAAGAAATTGGCAGAAGTGTATGAAAAGATAGAAAGAGATTTTATTTTACTTGGTGCTACTGCTGTTGAAGATCGGTTAGTACATTTCTTAGTTTCTTATGTTTAGTGATGTTACCAAAGTAGTTGAAGACTCTTGTATCTCTCTGGATTAGATACTTATTTGAAAAAGCCTTTATTTGAATCAGTTATATTCTCTTAGCTTGCTAAAGTTATACATGGTAACTTTATAATTTAGTAAGCTAGTAGCAATAGTTAAGTGTACAAATATCAGTATGTTCCAGCCATAGACATAGTTCATGGAATACCAAATTGAACAAAGTGTATGGAAAAGCTTTATAGGAAAGAACTTTAAAATGGGCATTGAGGAAATGAAAGAAGAATCTTTAGGTCACAAGAAAATTCAAAAACTGTCAGCTAAAACTGGGAGGTAACTTTAATAACTTGGTAGTACTTCACTGTTTGATGCCATTAGTAGAAAGCACTGAAAAGCTTTTAATGGAAGTACTTGGCTGGGGAATGAAGCATCTTGTCTTTTAGGCTATTTAACTGAAAGGTGAAACTTAGAGCACTTGGAAAATGTCAAAGCTAATTATTTATAATGTACAACTCCCCTAAACATTTTTAGATTCACATCTTGGGGAAAAGTCTTAGCTGTTGACTTTTATTGAATTTTTTAATTTGACTATGGGAACCTTTCAGTAAGAACCTTTGAATTTCTTATTTCCAAGCAATCTATCAATGTATCTTACCCATTGACTTCCACAGACTACAGGAAAAAGCTGCTGACACTATTGAAGCACTGCAGAAAGCTGGAATTAAAGTTTGGGTTCTAACGGGTGACAAAATGGAGACTGCTGCAGCTACTTGCTATGCTTGCAAACTCTTCCGGAGAAATACACAGATACTTGAGCTAACCACAAAGAAAATTGAGGAACAGAGTTTACACGATGTGCTTTTTGACCTAAGCAAAACTGTCCTAAGACATAGTGGCAGCTTAACCAGGGATACTTTCTCAGGGTAAGGAAAAAGTTGAATTTTCAATCCAGAAATGGCCTCTTGTGCATATCATGAACAATTAAATGACTGATCGATTAACGTCAGAGCAACACCGCCCTATGTTTCAGTTGATGCTGTTAAAAGGTGGACTATTGTATGGCAATTAAGTATAAGCTTGTAACACCTAAGTTTAAATTTTCCCAGGCATAGTTCTTTATCTCATTTTTGGTACTATTTGAACTGTTAAAATAAAAATCAGAATTGACATTGTAATTATATATTTTCCCCCATAAAAAACTATTTATTATTGGAAAAAATATATTATAAAGCAAAATACTTTCTAACTTTCAGAAGGTATAATATACTCTTGTAATCAGAGTATGTTATATGACTTTCTTAATAAGACAAAGGCCCCGGAGAGCAACAATACGTGGCCCTCTTTCTAGGGAAGATTACGCAACATTTACAGACAGGCAGCAGGATAGTAGCAAATATTCTGGTGTTCATAAAAATGCTTAAAGCACTCTAAATCAAGGAAATCATATAGCTTCTGTGTATTTAGACTACCCATAGGGGGTAGTCATCAGAATTACCTGCCACACTGCGCACAAAGTATATGTGTTGTAAATGAAGACAGTGGCCTTATCTCTCCAGGCCAACAAGACTCTCTGAGGCATTTCCTTCAAACCATGGTTTGCTTCCTTAAATGTAGACCCTTGGGGGGAAAAAATAAGATTATTTTCCTCACCAGAGTAGCTTTCAGAGTAGCAAAGGCCCTTCCCTTTAAATTTTTTTTCCCCTCTGTGTTCTAGAGTGTGCCACAAAATTAACTTTATTCCTGCAACTCAGTTTACCTCTCTGCAGTTCTTGGAGCCCTTTCAAACCAAACTGAAAGGTGATTAACTATAAACTCATGCTCACTGGTGAAGTCACTGAGGTTTCATGTTTCTGTCTTTGAACTGCTGAAGCACTGAATATTTTCAATGTAATCTAGCATTTGAAAATGTCGTTAGGTAGTAATCCCATCCAAGGAATTTATTTTTACAACTATATTAATTTTTCAGGTTTTTGTACATATTGTTTTTCATTAATTGTCACAAAAGAGCTGATGCCAAATTTAAAATATGTCTGATAATTTTCCAGTGTTTATTTTATCCCTGACCAGACTTTCAGCTGATATGCAAGATTATGGTTTAATTATTGATGGAGCAGCATTATCATTAATAATGAAGCCAAGACAAGATGGGAGCTCTAGTAACTACAGGGAGCTCTTTCTTGAAATTTGCAGGAACTGTAGTGCAGTTTTATGCTGTCGAATGGCACCTCTGCAAAAAGCACAGGTTTGTATTTCATTGTTGTAATCATTCATTAGCTCTGCACCTATGTAAATACTGAAAGTTAATATTCTCTTTGACTTCTTATGGTGACTTAAAATGGTACTGTTCGCTTTTGGATCTTCTTAAATGGAAAAAAAATAAAAAGGAGAGGGGAAATGTTCTACTGCCAAGCAATTTAGCTAATGGCATGCTGAAATGGCACCCAACTGTGCACCTCAATTTGATTTACGTACAAATTGTGCAAATTTTATGGTTGGTGCATGCTGATAAGTGACCGTATTTAATGAACTGAACTAATTGCTTCCTTTGTAACCAAAAAAACTTTGAATAGTCTACTATCTGTTGATACTACAAGAGCTTGCAGTATTTATTACTGTCGAGTGATAGTTCTTCCCTATTTTTAACATAAGTGTGAAGCTAACAAAGAAGAATCCAGACAGAAAAATGTCTGTTATCACTTTTAACTACTTCTTGACTGTTGTCTACTGATTTGTATCAAGTAAAAACATACCCTTCCATTACTGACACATCTCGATGTAGCTGAAGAACTTTTAAAGGAAAGAAACATGGGAATATATAGTTCTTATTTCCTTTCAAACTGTCATGTCTTTCTCAGTGCTCAGGCACAGCTTAGGTAGCCCTTACTTATTTAAACAAATAAATTTAGCCAACACTTTTAACTGTTGGAAGTTTGTAGAACTTTTTAGTTGACTTGTACCAAATGTATAGAGGTGATCATTTTCAACAGAGAGATTTGAAGTCTAATTTTTGGGCAGTTTCTGTTTCAGTAGTGTTTAGGTGTATACAGAGTTCTACTACCTTTTCTTAAATAGTAAGTAAAAGTATCAGCACAGTTAAGGAAGTGGAATCTTTCAG
This sequence comes from Chloroceryle aenea, assembly GCA_013399075.1. Classification (NCBI taxonomy): domain Eukaryota; kingdom Metazoa; phylum Chordata; class Aves; order Coraciiformes; family Cerylidae; genus Chloroceryle; species Chloroceryle aenea. The sequence goes on from VWZY01007922.1 coordinate 188,969, forward strand.
TCTTTAGTTCCAGGATTTCTTGAAATTTGGCACTCTGACTCTGGAACCCTTGTGATCTATTAATGCACTTGCACAACATGAAGTAATCTCAACATCATCTTCCTTTCTTCTGCTCTTCTGTCCACCTGTTCATCTCTCTGTGTTGGTCAGTTTTAGGTAATCCCACACTCATGCCAAATAAGCAAACCATTGCAGAGAAGAGGTTTTAACACCTTTCTTTTTTTTTTCTTTCCAGATTGTAAAATTGATTAAATTATCAAAAGAGCATCCTATCACATTAGCAATTGGTGATGGAGCAAATGATGTCAGTATGATTCTAGAAGCACACGTCGGTATAGGTAAGTGTGCTTTTTAGAATAGGAATCCAAGTGAAATGGCAAAAAAAAAGTCTCAAAGAATCAGGTTGTACATTTTATAGACAACTTCTAGTGAACTTAGCCCAGAAAATTTATGAAATAAAGTGGTGATCTCTTACTAGATCAATATCATAGCATTATTATATATTATTTTTATAATAATTGTATCTCTGAAGTAATTTTTACAGTTATTAAACAGCTTCATCACTTTTTTTTAAAGGCATCATTGGCAAAGAAGGTCGTCAAGCTGCAAGAAACAGTGACTATGCAATACCTAAATTTAAACATTTGAAAAAAATGCTGCTTGTTCATGGGCATTTTTATTATGTTAGGATATCTGAACTTGTGCAATACTTCTTTTATAAGGTAGGAGAATGCTTATTCTTATCATGTAAGTCTCAAAAATGTCCATGGTGATATCTATCTATAGACTCTCCTCACAGTCAACTGTACAAAAACCCAGTAATTGCATCAAGAGATTTTGAGTGCCAGATGAAAAGCTGAAATGGGATTATTGTTTTTATCTATACCATGAAAATATTCTGTAATCTCTGGTATGTTTAAAAGCATAATGTGCCCTGTCGTCTTTTTATCTCTCTTGGAAGCTCCATCACAGACTGTTCTACTTATTTTCAGTACTTTCTGGGTTCCCTCTGCAGTGGCCTGTTAAATCAAGTTGGAAATAATATTTGAGAACTTAGTGTAACAATTTTCATTAGTTTTTAAATTCATTAGGATAGTGTAGGTGGAGAAAGTTCATCATGTACATCACCCTGTTTAGACAGCTTTGTTATGTCTAAACACAAAGATCCAATCAAAGTTCTTTCAGTAAGCAATGGAAGATTATAGAAAGTAACCTTCAGAAGATAATTCAAGGTTTTAGTGTTTGACTTACTCATACACAGTCAGGAGAGGATGAAGTTTGGGGTCACAGCTAGAAACATCTTCAAATTGCTTTGCTGGAAGGAGCTGTGCTAATAGAGCATCCCTGCTTGCTTGTCACTGTTTGTCTCCCTGTGGACTGTACCTTATTTCTCTTGCATAAACTGAGCTCTGCTCCTGGATCGCAAAATTCATTGCCCTTGAATTTTCAAACTGTAGCCTTATAAGTTTCCTTTCACAGTATTTTAAGTATTTTTCTTATCAGTGCTATTGTAAGATGAGAATGTTGATGTTTAATGTATGCAGCTCTTTCTGCTGTTCCTGTAATGTTGACTATTACCAGTGTTACAAAGCTGATGTACGTAGCGATAGCATTGTACAGTATATACATTAATGCTCGTATTTCACTTGACAACTGTGTCACTTTGTCTTTCAGAATGTCTGCTTCATTTTTCCTCAGTTTTTATATCAGTTTTTCTGTGGGTTTTCACAACAGGTTAGTTGTTCTTTTTCCCTCACTGCCACATTTTCTCTTGATGTTTTGGTTGGGCTTTTTTTTTTTTTCAATGGATCCTTTGACACTGTGCATGTTCAGCTGCGAAAATTTCTCAGTTATTTTACACATTGGAAAAAGAGCATCACTTCTGGTTCATGTGATTTTCAGTGGCAGTTACAGTGAAGTTGCAGGAATGAATTATGTGGATTATCAAAAAAGGAATGTCCTTTTCAAAGTCAAAGAATACAGGACCCCAAGATTTGAAAATGGCAGTAGAAAGTGAAGTGTCTGCAGGAAATGTAGAGTCAGGTTTAAGCTTACTGAGCATGGACAGAGATAATCCTAAAAGATAATTCAACTAGTTAGTCATTTTTAGAGTTCAGAATGAAAATGGAAGAATAAACTAATCTTCTCTGGCATGTGAAGATACAAGTTGCAAACTTCAGTCAAATAGCAGCATTCACTTCCCTTCCTATTCTCTTGTTCCATTAGTTGAAAAGAAAAAGTAAACATGGAAAAATAGGGGGAAAAAATAATTGCTGCTCACCAGCAAAGTGCCATTGTTCAGGAGAGGATCCAGTATTTTCCTTCCTGAAATTGTATTTATTTACTTTTCTCCCTTGCTCTCATTTAATTTGTGCAGAAAAACCAATCTCTTCTTTCTTCTGAATAAGGGAACAAAAACCTAACAAATGAATGACTGGACTTAAACAAAAAGAAGATTAAATTTTCAGAGTTAAATTGGACAAGAGGAGGATTTAATTGGGAGAAAGTAGTCCTGTTGCTTTGAATTTGTGGAATGTCTCGAGAGAAAGCTCCAGGAGGAGTAAAAATCACAGCAACCTTTTTTTTTTTTCTGGTTTTAATATCACATGACTGCTGATAACTTTTTTGGGTTTTAGCAAGCATTGTTAGGATTGAAATATGAAAGCATGAGTTGATAAAAAATTTAGTTTAATTTCCTGATCTTTTAAGTGCTAAATATAATTCTGAATTAAAAAGAGGGTGTGGGCAGCAATATTTATGGCATAAATGATCACCACATAGATTCTGGGAAATAAACATGGGGTGATGTGGGGAGTTTGAGCGCTAGTTACAATGATGATACCTATGTGGAAAAGGAGTTCAGTGGGCACATGAGGTGTTGGGGTGTTACTTTGTGCAGCTCACTGCAGTCGCTTGCAGCTGAAGAACCTCTGGAGTTACACCCTTTCCACCCTGCATGTCTCCATGTTACATGGACATGGAGGTGATAGAAGGCAGGGTGGATGTTCCAGGGAGGAATTTCTGCCTCTACGGGAATCTGCTGCTGTTCAGTTTGGATAGTTTGGAACTGATCTTAGAGTGGAAACAATGGGAGGGGTTGGGGTGCAGACCAGACTATTCAGTCAGTGGTTGAGTTGACCTTTTGTCTTCCAGATGAGTGAGGTACAAGTGCAGAGTTGTCTAGTATAAGTTAGCAGCTGTTAGATGGTATTTGCCTCTATTGTGAAGGGATAGAGTTTTGGGTTCTTTCCTGGAAAAGTTGACTGATTCCATTTTAAATGAAGTGTCATGCAGCGGATCATGTTATAAAATTTTAGAATTGTCTGATTTAATTATTTCCACCCACAGACTTTATACGATACTGCGTATCTGACACTGTACAATATCAGCTTCACTTCCCTTCCTATTCTCTTCTACGGCCTAATGGAACAACATGTCAGTGCAGACACACTCAAGAGAGAGCCTTCCCTGTACAGGTAAACTGAATACATCATGCTCCAAAGTTTGACTGTTGTTATGGAATCTGTCTCTGCTATAATCAAAGTCCTCAGGATTTCTGTACGTGGTTGCAGTAGAACATCAGATGCATTGCAACACAGGGTAGAAGAAAAGAGAAAACGTGGCAGAGTGTTGCACAGGATTTATTCTGTATGGTGTCCAACATTGTCCTCTACATATTTTTGACTCCCTTCACTGCATTGAAATTGTGACTGGTTTAGATTTGTAGCCACCTGAAATACAGTTCTTGCCAATTACCTGTGTGTGGCCATCTAAATTAGGAACAGTGCCTGGTTTTGATTCTTGTAACTGCAAACCCAGTAAATTTTAAAGGGGTAACAGTAGATAACCAAAGGGAAAATATGTTTTGAGAGGTAAATTAAATGCCCACAGGCTAATCAGTGAAGTGAAATGTTTTAACCTATGAAATTGAAGAGAAATACAAGATATTACTGTTGGAACATCCCCCCACCCCCCTTTTTTATTTTCTCTTCCATATTTTAAACATTTTCACTTTAGAAATGGTCATTCACAAGATCTTTTTAGTTTTTGAAAGATAGCAGAGGTTATTTGGTCAAGGATATGGGTTTTTGATATCTAGCAGAGTCTTATTGCTGGGCAATGGCACAGTTGTTCTGGGCCAGATGAGCCACAGATGGTTTTGCATTGTATACTGGTTATCTGTGGGGAGAAATTACTTCATGTGGTCATCAGACAGCCTTCAAAATGCATCTGGTGGAAGTATTGGTTGGTAGTGTTTCTGTAATTCAGGATTTTCATTTACCTGCTCTGATTTACTCATTTGTTTTGTGCTATGTGCTGAGTTGATATATAATCTTCTGTGAGCAAGAATTAAATTTGTAGTATTTAGTTGTAATAAGAAAATGCATGCTGGTGAACCAATCAGCTGCAAAATCCTTGTTTTGCATGTTACACGTAAAATTAATATCCCGTTTTGATACAATATTCTGTATAAAAGTACTCCTTGGGAAATAAAGTCTCCAGAGACCTCTAGTGTCTATTTAAAATCTAGAGTGGGTCGTCACATGCACAGCAAATACTGGAAACCAGATACCTTCTGGAAAAAGACTGAAAAGTGAATGAGTGCAGCACCAGGGAATTTACCACAGAGGCAGCACTTAAAAGGGTTTAGTAAAAACTAAATTAAAAAAAAAATACAGGAGACATTCAGGAAGGATTTGGGTGTGAAGCTGTAGAGAGTTGTCATGTGTAAATGTGATGGTTTTGCAAGCAATCTCTTCATTGTTTTTCCCTCAAAAAACAATATGAATAACATCATTTGTCTAGGATTTTTGACCACGCTGATAAGAAATGCATATATCTTATTTTACACAGAGATGTTGCCAAGAATGCTTTGCTGCGCTGGCGTGCATTTATTTATTGGACATTCCTAGGAGTGTTTGATGCTGTGGTATTTTTCTTTGGTGCCTATTTCTTGTTTGAAAACACAGTTGTGACCAGCAATGGACAGGTTAGTGTTGGATTTGATCAGTCAATCAAAGGTAATTTTTGTTGCTTGTGCTATGAACATAGTTCTGAGTGTTTTCTTCACAATTGCCAGCACAGATGCTGACTGGTTCCTGAGTTACGGTGAGAAATACGGGTTAGTGCTTTAGCAAATCCTGAACCATGCAACAGAAATTCTGTGCATCAGTAAACAAAGTCATAGCACTAGATGCATCTTTGGAGAAATATAGCTTGTAAATTCCAAGTTATTCCTTCAGAATTTACATAGTAACTTTTCTGTTTTGTGCTTAACATACATCTGATGAATATCTGATTAATGTATCAAGAGACTTGTTAGTTATGAATGATTGTAAAAGAGCTTAAATATAACAAGCTTTTAAATATTTTAATTATTTTTGATCTGTGGCAGCTTAAAATAATCTATCTCTACTTGCTTTGCAGTCACATGAATGCAAATTTTAAGAACTTTTGCATTTTATTTATTTTACCCATTGATATTTTGGTCTGGTTTATTTGTGTGCTTTTTTTTTTCCTTTTTGCTACTTGCTTCTCTTCCTATCCTCAGCTAATGACAACCAGCACTCACATGGTAAGACTATTGTGGATTTGTCATGATCTCCATTTCATCTTTCACTGTTCTTTAATTAAACTGTTAAAGAGCAGTTAAATATTTCCTATAATTCAAATTATCACTTAAATCTATAGATAGAAATGTTCTTTATTGCTACTTTCTAAATACTTAAACTGTAAAGAACTGATATTGCTACTTAAAATACAAAGAATCTATAGAGTATAAGGTATGTCAATGTATATATGAGGTGTGGTAAAGAGACATGAATTTTAAAAAAATCAAGTAGGCTTTTTGCTTCCTTGCCTTTTGTTGTTTTGTTCTTTGCTTTTCTGTAGCCTGCCTTTTGTTGCCAACTCTTTGCTATAGAAAATCTATTGCAGTTTGTGCTTTAAAGCGCTTGAATGGCTTTAGAAAAGACCCTCACAAGTGCGAGAGAAAGCTAACCGGACGTAATTTTGTTGCTTATGTGTAACGTGCATGTTTGCCAGAAATGCAGTATGCAAATACCATTAAAAACCAGCTTTGTGACATCTGTCAGGGAAACGAACTCCCAGTGTGTGAGGGAGCACTTGTTCCAAAGAGCAGAATGAGTTTCCCTTGCCAGGACTATACACTGCAGCACCTCTTTTCCTGGTGCTCTCTTATGCTCTCTGTTAGTTGTTCAGAATTCTGCATCAGCTTTTATTTATAGCCCGGAAAATCAGACTTCTCAATCCTGCACACGCTTTGTATTGTGAATATTCTGACTTTTTGAAGTTCCAGTCTAATTCCCTTGCAGATATTCAATCCAATTCTTCTTGATCAAAATCTAAAGCCAGATTTAGTGCCTAATTTCCAAATTCTGAATGTTTATATCTACAACTAGATAGCCATGTTAATATTTTATGATAAAATGTGGTGTTTGGTGAGATGTTACACGTGTCAGAGCGGGTTGAACTCACCATTACTCAGCATGCATGCTTGTGTGTGTGATGTACAAAACAGATTCTGAGTTGCAATTTTAGATTTAAAGGTCTGAAGATGTTAGTGTTCAGGGATGGTCAGAGATCCCTCTGGGAGTTCATACGTACGTGAATGCTGCTTGGTGTTGATGGTTGTTTCAGGGTATTTAAATGGTACTAACATCTGGGAAGAGTCAGTGAAAGATTTGAAAGGTTTACCACAGCACAGAAGGGGATAGAAGGGCTGAAGGTAACACTAATACCCAATGCTAATAGTGATATAAGGTGATTGGCATTAAGTTCCAAACTGTAAAAATGGCTGCTGAAGCAAGAATTCTGAATTGTTCTTTCCCTCCAGAAATGAACTAAACTCCATTGTTACAAAACTAGTAAAAACCTGAGGAATTCAATGTCTCTCACTTAGATTGATGCCTGTATTGGACTAAAATTTGCAAACAATTAAGCTTGCTTCCAAACATAATCCCCCCTGAGATGTTTCTCAGTATTTAGAAATTTGGTTGAAACTGTTTGCAGGCTGTAGAGTGATATTGCTAGAATAGAAGAAAAAGAATACTTCTAGCTGCTGAGAGACACTTCAGAAATGCCTGCCTCAGTCATTCCCTGGTAAACAAAACCAGGATGCCAAAGATTTCTCTTACCAATTGTTACTAGTTTGTGATATTGCTTTGTGGATGGTGTTCCACTTTGGATAAGACGTGATTGCTGTTGTAAAAACATATAGTCAGAGACCAACTACCTAAGGAAGGTAAGAAGAAAAGGAGGCACTGTGGAAGTGTTTGCAGACTGTAAATGTCATCTTAGTTTACCCATAGAATAAAATGTATTTCCTGTGTGATTTTCTTTGTAGTTGCTGTTTTGGTTTGGGTTTTNAACAGAGGTAGCAGAAGGTTCAACTTTTTTGGTTTTTATTTGTTCTGGCATCTTTTACTGAATGTATGGAGACGTCTGTTTAGTGTGCAGAAGCTTAGGGTGAGAGATGTCAGATATCACATGAGAGTGTTGTAAAACTGAACTGCAAAATAAGATCAGTAAAGAGTACAATTTGAAGTTCGTGATCCAGACTCCTGTTGAGTTTTAACTGTACCGATTATTTTTTAGGGCACACAAAATATTGTAGCAATGGCATGTCCCCATAAAATCATTGTATTGCACATCAAAGGTGCAAATGTGAAAGGTTTTGTGCACTTCATCTTGTGTTCTGTACACTTGGTCCCATAATGAGCAACTTTAAAATAATGGAATGGTTACTTGGAATAATCAGTCTTTCAGTCAGTCGTTCGTTTATTTTTCTTTCCATTATTTTCCATTCCCTGTTGATCTGATCAGCTCATTGTAGTTTCCTGCAGATTCCTGTCTTATGGCTGGCTGTGGTCTCTATTCATAGAGTTTCTTCCACGGCATCTTATTTGTGTGATCACTTGCCATGTGGATCCTGTGGCATATAATATTGGGCAAGCTCATACAGAATAACTTAGATGGGAAGGGACACTGGTGCTGATGCAGTTCAACTCCCTGCTTTCTGCAGGGCTAATTAAAATCAAGTTGCTCAAGGCTTTGTCTGGTCTTTTTCAACTTTTGAATATCCCTGAGGATGGAGATTTCATAACCTTTCCAGACAACCTTGTGCCTTCATGGTGAAAAAAGTTATCCTCATATCCAAGCAGAACTTTTCTTGTTGCTGACGAGAGGTCTGTTCCAGTTCTTCATCTTTGTACTTGTTCTACAAATATTTGTGGGCAGCTACTAAGTTCTTCCTTAGTCTCCCTTTCACAAGATGAAGTAAGTGCTTCAGCCTCTCTTTCCAGGAGAGGTGTAGCCTGTTAATCACCCTGGTTGCCTGCTGCTTGGTCTTTTCCAATGTTTTTCACATCCCTCCTGAACTGAGGGGCCCAAAACTGACCACAGTGTTCCAGATTCCTCACCGTAGCTGAGCAGATGGGAGTAATAACCTTTCTTCATGGGCCACGTTCCTCCTGCTATGGCTCAGTTTGCAGTTTCCCTTCGGTATAGAGCACAATGTCAAGGCTTTTGTTCAACTTGCAGTCCAACAACCTGCAGTCCACTATTACCCCATTGCAACTTCCTTTTTTTCCAGGCTATTGCTTAGCCAGTCAGTTCCAGTGTTTGGAGTTACTCCTCCATTGGTGTAAAACTTTGCACTTTTCCTTATTTAATTTCAAAATTTATCTTTTACCCCTCCTCCCAAATCAGTGGAGGTCCTTCTGGATTGAAACTCTGTCATTCATTATGTCAGCTGTTCTCTGGTTTTTGTATGACCTGGCAGTTTGCTCATGATGTTCTCAGTGTCACCACCCATGCCACCGATGGAGATACTCAACAATATCAACCCCACTAGCAGTTTTCTAGTGTGGTTCACTGATTACCAACAGCTAACCAAACGTCAAGGACCTTGAGCACTAAACTTCTGAGCCTGGTGGTTCAGCCAGTTCTTAGCTCAAGCAGTAGTTCATTTACCCTACCCCTGCTTCCAAATGAGAATGCTGTCAACTGTCAAGGGTCAAATTCCTTCCTAAATTCAAAATAGGTTGCATCCACTACTCTCCCTCCTTACTTCTCCCTAACCTGTTGCTCCCATGCTGTTGGCTGCTCCTTTCCTTCCCAAGCTTTGCTGTTAAATGGAAGGAGCAGCTTTTGCTCATGAAAGCTAAAATCCAGAGTATAGGAGAACATTTTCTTTAACACCTTCCACTAAGGTTATCTTTCCACTCTCTCAGTGGACTTATGTTTTTCCTTTGGAACACAGATACCTGTAAATATATTTATTTTTTTTTGTCACCCTCAACACCCCTCACAGGTCTTAGTTCAAGCTGGGCTTTGTCTGTGATTTTATTCCTCTCTTCCCAAGTAATGCTTTTATGCTACCCTTCTGCTGCCTTCCTATAGTGTCATCTCCTGATTCACCTTCTCCATCGTTGATAAACTTTCTGCTTGGCCAGCTGGGTCTTTTGCTGAAATTCCATGTCTTCCTGCAGAAGAGAGTTCATGAGATCTCAACAGTTGTCTCAAAATCTTGGGTACCCTTCTCTTTCATGGGTACAATACCCTGGATCAAACAAAGTGTTTAAAATACAGTGTCCTGACTTTCCCAACATCTCTCTGGATCCTGAACCTGGTCATCTCCTAGTTCTGCAGTCCAAGCAATCATCTGTGACCATGTTCACCACCAGTTCTTCCTTCCATTGACATTAATGATCATTTCTGCCACTTTTAAAAGCTTAAGTGGTGTTATCTCATTATGCAGCTGGGGAGAAAATCAACCATAAATCAATAGTGTTTGGTCTTAAAACATACATAGAATGTTTGTGTACTTCCATGGCTTTGATGGTTATCACATTCCTTCTTGTCTCTATAACATGCTATTAAACCTCCAAGAAACTGGGATACCAAGGGGAGCAGAGAAGGGAAGAGATGACCTCCAAGAAGATTGATGAAATTACTGCAGTTCATTTGTAGATCTCACTGATTTCTTAACAGTGCTAGCCTTGATTTTTATGAAGAAATGTACCTGTGAACTTCAGGTTGAGTGCATTGATTGTGGTTTTTTTTCTGTCTGTGTGAAGTCTGAGGTGTGTATACAGAGGCAAGAAACTGAAGCACTTTGCACTGGATAGATCATGTAAGAATTCTTTGCTGTAGTGTGACCTCCTGATATAAAGCAATGCATAGCTTTAAGAGGTTTATTTTGCACCATCCATGAGGTAGTGAACAGTAGTACCTATAACTGCTTTGGACCATTTTTTTTATAGGTGTTTGGAAACTGGACCTTTGGAACACTGGTGTTCACTGTGCTTGTATTCACAGTTACTCTGAAGGTAAAATGTGCTGTATCTCATCCACTGAAACATGTTAGAGCTTACTTTCTAATTGCTGCTTACTTATATTGGTTTCTCTCTATGACCAGACATTGTCCTACCAGTTTAAATTAGTTTAAATACAGATATAAATTAATTTAAATACAGCTTTTCTATCTGCACCTTCACTGTGCTCAAAATTGCAAAACCTTTTTTAGCTAATCCTGTGTAGAATCCTTCCTTTTTTCAAAGGGTGTCTTTGTAGTTCATCTCCTGCTGAGTGTTCTGTTGCTGCTAGATAGTAATAACACCACCTAATCTCGTTTGGATTTCTTTTTCAGCTTGCACTAGATACACACTATTGGACGTGGATAAATCACTTCATGATCTGGGGATCGTTGGTATTCTACATTATCTTTTCTCTGCTCTGGGGAGGAATTATTTGGTATGAACCCCAAATATAAATTGCACTTGTTATAAAGTTGTTAAATATTTAACTTTTTTTATCCAAAACATGGTTAAATTTAGCTTTTATGTATTGCAGAACTCCCAGTAGCAGTCACATTTTAAATATATCTGTATTCTGTGTATTTGAAACTGAAAGTTTTGGGAAGAAGATTAAACAGGTTTGAGTTCTTGCTATGCCCGATTGCCATTAAGAACTTGCATTTGCATTTCTCACCTACAGTGCCTGGTTACAAGGTTATCTCTGGTAACCTCTTCTGCTGCAGCTGGTTTACTTTGTATACATAAGTAAACATTTTGAGGGAGGGGAGAGAAAGCAGGGGCTAATTGTTGCATGGTGATGAAGGTGCCATTTAATGTGGAGTAAGGCTTTGTATTTCAGTGTGTTCTTTGCAAATGAGTAACTGCCTGTCCAGTTCTTGGATATTCAGTAGCCTCTTCTCTTTTTTTCACTATGATGAGATCTCAGTTTCTTCAGCATCAGAATGCAGTTTGCAGAAGCAACATTTTCCCTGATAGTGTTTTCCAGCCATCCTTGCTGTGCAATAGAGATGTAACTGTTTGCAAGCAGCAATGTATTTTAAATTGATTCCCAAAGACTTCCATCAAATTCTTGAAACTAGAAGGAAACTGCCCTACTTACAGAAGGGCTTTATGCTGCAGTGTTGCCACAAACTATCCGTTGAACTTTGCTCTCTGGCTCCCATTACCAAACAGTGGTGGCATTTAATGACCAGACAACTGCCATGGAGATACAGGGAAACACAGCACTGAACGTGGGGCCAGATAAAAATGTGATGAATAGGTCAGGGAGCGTCACCTGAAAACATCAGAGAAGCTTAGGGGAGCTTGAGAGGTATGAAGAAAGGTGTGCCCAACGAGCCCTGCTTTGAGGGTACAGGCAGATGAGTGTGTGCTGGGAAAGAGGAGGAAGGTGATAGGTGGGACACTGAGAGGAAAAGTAGAAAACTTCTAGGGCAGGATGAATAGGTGGAAGAGCATAAACAGGATAAGAATATAACTTAGTTGATCTTTGCAACTGAGAGGCAGCTCAGGAAGGAGGACAGTGTGGTATTTCCTACAGCAGGGAAAACTCTTGTCTGAGTTCGGGCTCTTCTCTCTATTGCTGAATGTTTAGCTCTAGAGAAAACCCTGAGGGATGAACTGTCACAAATTGGGAAGTTTAACAGGCAGTATTTCATGACTGCCATAATTCTTGTGTTTAACACTGCCAGTCTTTTGTAAATTGAAATGTAATATCTATTTAATCTTTTTCTTACTAGGCCTTTTCTCAATTATCAGAGGATGTATTATGTGTTCATGCAAATGCTGTCCAGCGGTCCTGCGTGGCTGGGTATAATTCTGCTCATAACTGTCAGCCTTCTTCCAGACGTTCTCAAGAAGGTCTTATGCAGAGAGCTGTGGCCTACAGCAACAGAAAGAATCCAGGTAGCAGTATATTTCATTGTGGAATTAGTTTTTTGTATCACAAGTCTCTGATAATTAGACCTCTCTCAGACTTAGGGACAAGATTAGACAAGATTCCCCATCTGTAGTGTGTATCACTGGTTGTATACCAGCCACTTCTGAGCTGTATGGTGAAAGAAGCTGCCTGCTGTTTCCATGGTGGTGTTTATCTGAACCCTGGGGTAACCAGTGTGCCTCCCCACCGTGGGGAAATCAGCTCATGAGGGCGGTGGGAGGGAGACGGGCGCATGGCTCAATATGATTCCTGTTCTGAGGAGACAAGAATGGCAAGGGATTGGGATCTCCGTGGGGGTGGATAGGAGAGACTTACACTGGCCTGGACAACAGTTGTTCCTGCTGCTGTGCAGTATTCAGAGACACTGCTCACACCCCTGAACTGAAGTCATTATCTCTCACACCAGGTCATTTTACTATATAAATGAAACTTTAATGTGGACATTTTAGCATTTACCATGCAAGCTGACCATAGCTATCTAAAACAGAAACCCAGCCAAAATAAGCTGAACTCAAAACCAGTAAGAGGGGAGCATGTGATCTTATTGAAATCCCTTGTAAAGCAGGGATTTCCACGAGCAGTTGCAGTCCTGTACCAAGGGACTCTACAAGTGCCTGTGTGTTTATTGAACAAATCTAGACACTGTCCACTTAAATGTGCTGAATATGTAGCATGTTGGTAAGGAATATGTAGTAAACTCAAGCCAACATTCATCTTGCATGATCAGTGCAAGACAATACTTTCTTGGCAAACTGTTATATACTAAAGCCGTGCCTGTTACAAAAACACGTAATAAAACTTATGCTCTATTAATATTTTCTCTCTTATATTTCAACTTACATTTTGCCTGTTCTGATCCATTAGTTGTAGATAAATGTACCTTGCTGTACCAACGGCAAAAGTATTTTAAGACCTGTTATCTCCTTTCTTCTGATCAGTCCAAAAGGAGAAGCGACTCAGGAAGGACAGGTCTGCCCTGCTGAGGTTGAAAGGGAGGCCAGGTTTTGTGGGAAGCAGGGTACTATTCTGGGGCCATCAAACCAGCCTCAATAGAAAATGTTGCCTGTATTTTTGATCCCAACAAGCTTTCATATATTAGATCTGTTAGAAGCTGAAGGCCAATAGAGACACTGAATGTAAAACTTGCCCTTTTCAGCCCGTCAGCTGCCACGGGTTGGTTAAAATAATGAGTTACCATTGATTGTGTGTGTAGGGGTTAGTTAGCGGTTTGATGTTTATTTCAGATACTTTGCCTTAAGAGGAAAGGAATAAAGGAACTTTACTTCCCAGGAAAGTAAAATTTCTGCTTTGGCAAAGGTGAAAAATTATTCTTTCATATCTCCAAAGTAAAACCCCTTACTGTAGTTTTGTATTCCTTGAAATGTTCCATTGTGAAACTGCCCCACTTCAGGAGGACATGAAGGAATAAAACATAGCAGGAAAGCATTCCCAGGCAGATCAGCATTTAGCATCTTTCTTTTTTAATAGCTGTCTTTTTGCCATGTATGCTACTTGTGGAAGAAGTTGGTCTCTGTATGAGTTTTGCATGCTTAATTCAGAAGTCTCAAGAGAGTGAGGATGGGTTAATGCAAAGAACCAAGCTAGCAAAGGTCCCAGACAAAAGTATTACAGCATTTCTTAGAGACATTGTATGTTAGGGCTGGAAAATGAATCAGTTGTAAAGGAGACTTTGGGCTTAACATTAGCAATGCTATTTTTATAATATTTGGTAGAAAATCTTTGACTTTTAACCGGATATATTCCTTGTTTCTTCTTCCTTCTCTTTGTTTCTTCCTGTCTTCCGATCTGCTTTGTCTAAATAACTGCTGCCTTGCTTTAAATGTAAATGATGTGCACGGTTACTTCCTACAATCTCCTGGGGAAATCAGACTAAACATCAGTGCCTTTCTGTTGAGCAGTCCACCATCTTTATGCTTTCTCAGACTTCAAGCAGTCTAAGTTTCTAATGGAACAAAAGGTGACGTTTTTCTGCCTTTCTGCATGCTTGGCCATTTCATTCAAAGGACAGTAAAAAGCTTATCATCAGAAGTTATTTACTGTACTCAATATCTCCATTTCTGATTCACGTCAACTGTATTTTGAAAAAGAATACTTTTTTAGTATAGTTTTTTCCTCCTTCTGTTTATCTCCAAGATTCTATGAATCCTTGTCACAATCCATCGCCATTGTTATCATTTTTGTCAGTGTCGTTACTGCATTTTGCTTAATGTTCCTGCCTCAAGAATCTGGGATTCTTAGGTTGTCATTTTAATCATTGCTCTATCTGTAGGTCACGTTTGCATTGTGCCCGAGAAAAGAGAATAGTTTGCCACACAAAGAAGGAATAATTCTAAGGATGCTGATGTTGTTAGTGTAATACAGAAAATGTGGTGCTGGAAGCCACCGAAGCAAGCTTTGGACTCTATTAATGTATCTGCTCTGCTGTGATAGAAGAAAATCCATCTTTTTTTATTAATAAGCTATTTTCAGTATGCATTTTGAAACTGAGCTTTCTCTGTATTCCTTTTTATGAAAATCTGTGCTCTTTCTAGAAAGAAAACAGCTCAAGGTCCAGTATATGGCCTATAATTTACTAAAAGAGTTGAAAAAATGCTGGCAAATCTTGGCTTCCTACAGTGTGCAACAAAACTCCTTTTCACTTCACACTAGGAGACTGTGGGTTTCCACTGCAGATTTTATATCTTTAGTTCTTAACTGGTTAAGATAAAAAATAAATTTCCTCTTTCTTGCTTCCTTTAAAAATGTACAGTCAAGAGAAACAACTGCAAAAAGTCATGAGGAAAATTTTTTTAACTATTGACAATTCTGGCTAAAATTGGCTTGGAAGTGCCGTAGGATTTGTTCAGAAGGAGCTTTTAACCGATTGTTTTTAAACTTTACTGCAATCCTGTAAGCTGTATTGCTTGCTTTGTAATGAAAAAGGCTTCTGGAACAGTTGCAAAGATTAACAGAGGACTAGTGGCTACCTCCCAGCTGACTAAATTAGTTCTCCTCGGGCAGCAAGATCACATAGAAGCACAAGAACGGTGTCAAAGGCCTTAAATTTTTCAATGACTTGAGTCACTCCAGTGTGTGGTGGGTGATTGTTTTCTAGCATTATCACTGAGAGGTTTTTAAACACTCCAGCTCGAGTTGTGAGGTTTTTCTGAGAGCTTTTCAGTGAGCGATAGATACACACGCACATGTGTGTGTGTATAGACATGCATACATGTACAGGCATGTGTGTATATATGCATGTATATTTATATATACACACACATACGTATGAACTGTTCTGCCTTGGGCTCAAACATTAATGCTGCAAAAGCTTTGGAGGAATCTCTTGTCTCTTGGTAATTTCAGTCAAAATCTGCTGGTGTCTCGTACGTGTCCCTGTGACTCTTTGGCTCAATGAAAAAAGCTGAATTGTGTGTTTTACTTGGAAATTGTGCAGCTGTGAGGCTTCCCTCAGCCTTTACTTTTAAAAAACAATTGTTCATTTTTTAATATATCCAGTATCCATTTATTGGTTATATTTCCTTGTTCTTTATTCTCCTTTCATTAATAGCAGAAGCTTGGCAGCTCTGTTATGGAAAAGATCAATTAGCTTTTAATTGTCACTTCAACTGACAGTGTTTCAGCAATCCCAAATATTTTGTAGCTGAAATGTCAGGTGTTTTGATTCTGAGCTGTAAATAACTTCTGTGCTTTCATCACTTTTTGAGACCTATTTTTCTTTTCCTCCTCACTTCTGATGTTTTTTTGCTTGGCTTTCACTTCAGTGGCAGGATCAGCCCATCAGCCTTGTTATGAGATCTCTACACTTTGCTGCGCTTGGGGAAACCCAAAGTGGTACTTTTGCCTGGGGAAGCCTCTCTGGGGATTCAACATTCTTCTGCTCCTCGATGGGCTTAGCTGCTGTCCAACAACTGCACAGGGCTCTTAGAAAACAGGTCACTGGCAAACTGTTGCCTTTGTCATGTGTCACACTCCTCTTCCATGGAAAACAAAGTAACGGATCCTGCTGTTGTAATAACTTGAATCCCATGGAAGAAGTTCCCTCAGTAACTCCCCTACCCTCAATCCCTGGGGTGCAGTGACTAAGCTCTAAGTCAGCCTTCATTAGCACTGCCCCCTCACCTCCGTGAGCCCCTTCAGTGTAGCAGCTGTTCCGGGGAGTAGTGAAGCAGGACACCCGCTCCTTCCTTTGGAACCCGTTTGGCCTCCTCGTATGGCGGGCACCTCTCCCATGCAGCGCAGGTTATTGTCAGAGCAGCGGGGGCATAGCCCACAGTCCTGAGTCACGCTGCAGTGAAGTGCTTTTGAGAGTAAGTATTTTTCACAGAGTTTGAAATGGAATTAAAGCATCCTCAGAGTAGCAAAGCAAAGGATTAACCTCAGGATCAAGAATAGAAGCCTTGTTTTATGCCGGATAACCTTTCCTTTTTAAATCTATCAGAAAATCCATCGCCTTTACAGGACTCTGCTACAGTAGTTACATTTGTACCGAACGGTACAATTTTTTTCACATTTTCCTCTTGTTTTTGGCAAGAGTCTCACTGTTTTTCCTCATCCTTGCAGAAGAGTATGAGACATAAAACAGCCCTAAATGCACTGGCGAACAGCGATGGGCCACTTCTTGAAGGAAATCTTTCAGCTTCCAGGCCATAATTAGCTCAAAGCTAGGTAACAGTACTGTACGTGTTGCCAGTTTGGATTCATTTCTGTTGATGAACTGTGCTATTTACAAATAAGCTGTTTCCTCCAGAGTTTTTGATGTACTTTATTAATATCGATACAAAATGATTGTTTTACTTGGAGAGCCTAATTTTTGCAAGAGATGTTCCATGCCACAGGTAAGATCTTTTTGTCTCGGACGCTTCCTCGTGTAAGGCAAACCAATGAATCTGTCTGCCCATATATATTTGTATCCTGTAGATACCTGGTGTTATGTGCAGGAGTTACATGACGTTTCTTCTGTAAGAACTGCAGAGTCCTCACATGACACCATGGCGTAGAGTGCGCAAAGTCAGAAACAATTCTCACACGTGAGTTTGTCCAGCATCTCTCATACTCTCGAATGCAGATATAGACCAAATGCGGACAGTAAAGCAGGAAAATAACCGTACAAAAGGAAGTGAGCTACTGGTGGACAGGAGCTTGGGTCAGGAGAGCGGGGACACATGTTCTATATAGACCAGCGCGTTACTGCATCCCTGCCTCGGGTCAGGAGACAAACGTGGTAGTCTTGCCAAATACCTGAGACAGCACCATGAGTGGAGAGCTCTTCCATCCTTCCAACAGTAGGGTGGCAGAATGAAGGCCTCTGCTTAACGTCATCTCCTTGCCACACGAGCGATTACAGGCACACGTGTAGCGAGAAGATACGCTTTCCAGGCACATACATCCCACCTGGATGCCATACTGCTCCCTGACCACAAAAACAGCACGGGAGGAATTCAGTGAAGGTGCAAAGTACCAGTATGTGAAGAGGACAAACACGGTGTAATGTGCTGGGGTGGACTGTAGGGCTGCAAGGTGAATGAGGAGGGCTTTTGCTTCACTTTAATGAATGCTAGACAAGTAGTAGTAGAAAAACTCCAGCTTTCCTGAGTAGCTTCAGGCATGGCAGATTGAAAGCACTGCCCTTAGAGCTCTATGTAGAAAAAAAACTATTTTGTTTTTAGAAATACATATGGTAACTAAAATGCTTTGTTTCTCTCTGGAAGAATAGGGAAAATAGTTACCATGCAGCATATGGCTGCTGCCTCAGACATTTCCAGAACCAAGTCTGCTAATCTGTTACCCCCTTACCCGTGTTTTTTCTCAAGTTACGTTGGTATTTGGTCTATATCTGTGTTTAAAAGAACTCGGGCCTCACTGTTAGTGAGCAGTTTGGTAGTTTGCTGACTTTTCCAAGAGTAACTGTTGTGAGAGAGCTTTCTGCTTATGCAAGAGCAGAGTTTCAAGCTTGTGATTGACTTTAAAAATGTACTATTAAATCTCAGCCAAATTTTATTAAGCTACATATTAATATTTCTTTTGTGATTATTTTTTGTCCCTTTTGCTACTGTGTTGCTATTAACGGGGAAGGAGGAAGGGGATGATTAAGAATGGAGTATTAACTGGCTTAAATAGCATTTCTGGAGAGAGCGATCGATAGCATTGATTTGAATCACACTGATAATGCATTCGTATCTTAAATACCACCACATAAGCCTCCGTACACCTCCAACCTGGAAATTATACAGGCATTTAGTGAGAAGGATTAGATAAACTCACTGGGGAAAGCGTAGTGCTAATTTTCTGTTAGTTTTTGCACGTGTTCCGGGGTCTTGTGTTCCTGTCATTCTGAGTATTCCCTGAGTGGAAGTGCCAATTCTGCCAGAGGGTGGAGTGATTCTGTGGTACAGATGAATTTTAATCAACAATTAGACCAAGGTACTATTGTGACGTGTAGTATAAGTTCCCTCTATAGATGCTGCATTTAACCTAAGCAAGTCCAAAATCAGATACCGCTTAGAAATACAAAGCAAATGCATTAAACCTCCGGGGCTTTAATCTGTTCGCACAAAACAACTGTAAATAATTCCCTCCCTTTGGAACTACGTGGGGCAAAGTCCTTGAATCTGTTGTCTCTCAAAATTCCCCGCAAGATGTCCTGAGTATAGAAGTTCAGAAATAAAGATATGTGCCAGGAGAGATTGCAAAATGAAATACAAACCTGATTTAAAACAGTTCAACTTGAAAGCAGTCCCCTGTGTCCTCATCTGTTCTCTGAAGAGCCCATTGTCAGGTTTAGAGATTATAGGCAAAATTATGCCTGCTTGTGTAGGTCTTAATATAAAACTAATATAAAACCAACCATGTTGGAAGCGGTCGATTGCTCAACAACATGAGGGGGTTGCGCTGTCACATGAAGCAAACGGCAAGAGCAATGATCTAGTGAAAGGCATCATTATACCAGGGGTACAAAGGCCCTGTGAAAGAGCACAGTTGTAGACTTGTAGGTCCAAAATCATCTATTTACTGTGTATTTGGATTTTTTTCCCTTTAACAGAATGCATCGAGGCACTGTCAGGAGGACATCTCGGAATTTACACCTCTTGCCTGTCTGAAAAGCCCAAGATACAGGAGCAGTGACTGCAGCAGTTCCCCAGCAAGAAGGTCTAATTCTCATTCTAAAAAAATGATGTTTACGCACTGGCGAGGCGTTGATTATTCAGTACTTCCATCTGTCTTTGGCTATTCAAATAAGCATTGCCCTTCCAGTGCAGGCTACCACTGCGGTGGGTCAGGTTTGGAAACGTCTGTATGACACAACACCAAGTCAAAGCCTTTAAAAACTGTATTTTTGTTTATTTCTTTTTTCAGGAAACAAACGTGTCACAGAAATATATTAAACTTTACTTGGCTTTTGCTGTCTGAGGTAGTGTTCAGACAAACAGGATCGAGAGCTAGAAGTCTGAACCCTTCCAGGCCGATAGGCCTCTTTTTATGTTTCGAACTACTGGAGCAATGAACAATTTGCACAGTCTGGTACTGTGAGACTGGTAGCACGAAAAATTCTCTTCATCCTGTGTCAAGACTTCTGTGCATTTACTGCTTCTGTCATCTCTAGTAATTTTCTTTGTTACTTGAAGTGTACAGTTTCGGTCAGTCACCTATATTTTGAGAGAAACAGATTTAATTTTCTGCTAGAAGCAATGACCTCAGTTATCTCCAATTAAAGTCTCCTAAAGCCTATTTAACAAGTGCTGTTTCTGATTTTCCTCTGTCCTTTCTCTTTCTTTGCTCTTTCTGTAGAACAAACTGGTGTTTCCTCTGTGCAAATCTGCTTTCAAGGAACACTCTCTAATGTTCACTTCCTTGTAAGTGGCCAAATCAGGGCTATGTCCGGTGTTCAGTTAAGTGTTCCCCTGTAGAAAGATAGGCAAGACCATCCTTGTGTAGAGTGTGTACACACAGTTGGAAGTCAAGTTGGCTGTTAGGTAGGTGAATGTCATCAGTGTTGGTATCTACTCAGAAACTGAATGTAAGAATTTACCTAAAAGGTCTGTGTGAGTTTGTCGAAGGTGCGGATTACCCCGGTGTTCCCGCTTCCTATCTCCACCGTTGCAGAACAGGCATAGCAGAAAGTATTATCTATTAAGCTTTTTTTGACACATTTTTTTCCCTTAAAAGACGAAAGGCTGGTTTTCCAAATAAATCCGAATCTGGACTCCTGCTCTTAATTTAGATTTTTCTGTGTGTATGGTTAAATACTGGCTGATCGGCTTGGTAGATGTGTTACAAAGCACACAGCTGGTAACTTCTGCAAGCAAACCACGAGGTGGCACACGGCTGTTCCCTCACAGTTGAACCCAGCTGTGATACAGAAACTAGTTTGACTGCAAGGATTCTATTTGAATCCCTTTCAGAATGACAGCCAACTTGCACTTCTCTTTCCTCTGATAGTTATGTTACCTTGCACTAATTCAACTGTTAGCTGTGTACTCGTCTTGTTTCTTTAGTCCAGTGTTTTATTTTGGGGTGCAAAAATACCTGAAGGAGCAATCTGATTCCAGTGAGTTTCAGCCTGGTTGGTAGATCTGGTTAGTAACCATAGTCATTAAATACTTCTGGGAGGACATTAGCTAACAGTTATTTAAATGGGAAAACAAAATATTTGAATCAGAGCTGCAGCCTTTATTGAAACACCTGGCCAAGACATTGTTAGTTGTCTTTTGAAGGGACTATGGTGGCGTAGAAAAATTATTTCCCCCTTTGTGTTAAAAAAAAAACAACAAAAAACCAAACAGAGGCAAAATAGTTTACTTAACTAATTTACTTTTCAATAAAAGAAAAATCAACTTAGTAGGAAATGCTCCGCGCAACATTCTGAGTGATTTCCCCATTAAACACTGCAATCCTATTAAAATGCTTGGGGACAAGCAGAGCTTCTAAAGCGAGGTGTGAAATTTTCAGTATACCAAAGATCAAGAGAATCTTTCCAAGTCTAATGGTGAGCAGCACGGCTGAAGGTATTTTTACCACTTGACTCATAGCACTTTTATGTTTCAAAGAACGTCCTCGTAGTAGCATTCGGAAGCGCACGCGTACGTGCCTGGTGTGTCTGTGCATACTTGCCATTGCAGGCTTGAATGTTGGTCAGTTAGAGCTGTCCCCGACATAAAACACTGGTGTATATATTTTTAAAAAGTTAATATGGGTATAAATTTTATACCAGTAGCAGTGACAAATTTCTTGTGTGTAGTTAACAAATTATTTGTAATGTATTTTTTAGAGATCTTAAAATTGCCTTTGCACTGAAATATTTTTCATAATGTAGCTATTTATAAATCTGGTTTACGCATACATTTGTTACCACACCATTTCTATTTTTTTTAAGTATATGTTTTGAAGGCTTTTTTTATATCTATGAGTTTTGGCCACTTGAATTTAGCTTAGAGTGCAGTTGTGGCTGAATGTTAAAATTCTACTGAATGTCAAATAAGAAATAAGGTCTGTCGCCCCGTCAGTCTCACCCGAGCCATCGCTGTTGTGTTGATGTTTGTGACGGCGGTGATTACAGCGCTGTACTTTCAGTGCTCAACTGTTACTGCTGGCTTTTTTACTCTATAAAGCCTCCTGCTTTTTTACTTTGAGTTCCATCATTTAGCCTTAAATAAGGAGATTTTTGCTTGATGTTGTTTGAAAATGCTGCATTCCTGCCCTGCCTGCTAACAAAGCAGCTCATTGCAAACTTCATGCAGCCCCGCACTTCGCAGTTACTGACAGTGGTGTTCAGGCTGAAATGCCTGAGTGCTAGGGGAATTTTAGTTAAACACTTCCATTTTTTTGGAGGAGAAAGAATGTTTGAATTTAAGTGGAAGTTTCTGCTTTGATTTAGCAATACTTTTACCTTTAGAAGTCGGTGCTGTTGGGTAAAATAGACCATTCAATGGAAGAAACCTACAACATCAACTTGGTGTCACTTGATGCGCTTTTGCTTCAGTCCCTGTGTTACGGTTGCCATGCGAGCCTAGTTCCCTGCAGCAGGTGTTACCTTGGCCTTTCAGGGTAAACGGAGCCGATGACACAAAGATGAAAAAGTAGAAGTTGGATCAAAATGAACTAGAATGTTGTGGGTTTTTTTTTTATAATGGGACACTGAGAGGAGACAGATTTTAATAT
The DNA here is from genome assembly GCA_013399075.1 of Chloroceryle aenea. Lineage (NCBI taxonomy): Eukaryota > Metazoa > Chordata > Aves > Coraciiformes > Cerylidae > Chloroceryle > Chloroceryle aenea. The sequence goes on from VWZY01007922.1 coordinate 211,424, forward strand.
ATTAGAAAATAAGAATTAAAGGGGGAAAGTATAAACTCTCTAACTTCCTAACTTGCCTTGTTTAAATTGTTGCAGCTTTAACAACGTAGTGTCTCCATAACTGCTTCTGTAAATGTCTTGAAACTGGTAAGCGCTAACCAAATGTCTCTGAAGGCTTAGAAAGTATTTTGAGCTTTTTGGGCCACTGGAGTTCATATATTCCTGCAGTGGCTCGTGGCAAAAGATCTTCTTTTGTTTCACCATGTACGATAAGTGTTTGTTCAGCCACGTAATGCAAAAGCTTACAGTTTACTTTCTTGCTTGCATTAGCCTGTTTGTCTTGACCCGACTGGCTTGCAAATATAAAAGGAAAAAAGAGCTTACCTGAGCAACTGCACTGCTTTTCTTTTGGAAGCCAGTGGGATCACTGTGCCCATGCTACTGTCTCTGTTCAAAAAGCTTTAATGGAAATTTGTGAAAGTATTACGAAAGTGGAAAAAGTATGTGATTCTACTTTGCAGAATAATCTAAAAATCCCTTTATATAGCTTTAATTTTTTTTACCTTATGAATTAATCACAGAATTTGAATCTGTGTTGTCTCTGATGGAAATTCTGTGCGATGTACACGCTGCATTTTAAATGTCCTGTGGTGATTTCATGTAAAGTAGAATCTGCAAGAGCTGCTGTACGGGGGCCGGGGGTTAGTTTTCTGCGCTTTGTACGTTAAAGATGTCGTAGGCATCAGTACCAAATACTGACACTTCTTTTTAATTGTACAATTATAGGTGCATTTATTTGAAAATAAATCAGCCTTCAAATCCAATGTTTAGCTTATCAGATACCACCTTCTTTGATTTGAAGAGTCAGTGTGTGAATACGTTACTGTAAAGTTTCTTTTCAGTGCGATTTTTAACTTTTATTTCTGTAGATAATCAAATATAACTTGTTTATATTCAGTTATACTTTGGATCCTCATGTATATAAGCAGGAGACATGAATCTGCTTGCAATAAATATAAACAAGACTGGTTTAAGTTTGCTCACAATTAATGAAAATAATTCTAGTATCAATATGAGACGGTTTCATATTAGTCTGTAATAAAATGTAAGTAGATAACAGAAAATGGTATGAGTGTTTGATTCTCTTATTGAATATGCTGGGAGTCACATTTATTTTCAGGGAGTATACGTAGCTAGCTAAAGAAGCAAGCTAACAAAAAGGGAAGTGCAGAGAAAGCTGGAACATGAGTGGTGTGTGAGGTTTGTGGCAAAGCGGCTGGAAACTGGTACCAGTCCAGGAGAGCTTTGTGCTTCCTGCACAGATTGGGTAAGTGCTAAAGGTCTTTCCACGCTAAACTCATAAGCTGCAGGTGAGAAGATGCGTGTTCTCTGATGGTCCTGCTGTGCAGGGCATGCAGAGCTATTTCTCCTTTCTTTTGCAGTTTTTTGGCAACTTAAAGAAACTAAATCAAAGGCAAAAGTGATGTGTTTTGCCATTGGAGCTGGCAGCGGTGTTCCCAGGCTCTTAAGTCTGCGAGCACAGAAATACCCCCGTTCTCTTTCAGTTAGATGGACAATGTTACGGGGACTTGTTGTAGTTTCAGACCCCTTCTGGACTATACAGTACACTGGCACAGTCGGACTAAAGGTATCCTGGACAGCCTCCACAAAGTGGGGGGGTTAGCTTGGGTGCCTTCCTCTTCCAGCCTCAGGCTGTGTAGAATGCTTAGGTGCTTCATGTGTATCTTGATTACACATAATAAAGATTTCAGAGTAACGGGTTTGCTTTTATATAAACCTTTTATCTAAACAATCCAAGCATATCCTACCCATCTTTTTGCACATGAAAAATTTCATGTGCCTACTGAAGCGACTTCTGAAGTTTGAGGGCAAAGAAGGTAAGTGGAAGGAAGATGTTATTCCCTTTATTCATGCAATTAGATAGAAATATTAGTTTGAAACTGGGGGGGGCGGGGAAGAAACAGTGATGATCCATCTGGATTTCAGGAGCAACATGATAGTCAGAGGAGTAAATTACCTCCTAAGGAGACAACTTTTTATTTGGCGTGTAAAAATGTTTACTTGTTGAAAGAAAAAAAGGGTAGGAAGGCAGTGGTTTCTGCACAGTATTCTAAAGCTGCTCTGCTTTCCTTTAGCTCCTTAACTTCAATTATTTTACAAAGATACGTTGTAGAATTAATTGAAAAGTGTTTAATCTACAATGGGGCTGCATTTTTTCCTGGACTAGATTCAATACTGCTAACCTGAAGGTTATTCTGATACGCAGCGAGATGGGCTGGAGACGGACTGCAGTCTCTTGGGTTTGTTTCCTGCATATTCCAAGTTCCTCAGGTGATGCTCTGCAGGAATTTGGAAGTCGTAATTGAGCACAGCTTTGCTGGTGTGCATTTCCACTACACGTGCGTACGGGTCTCTCCATTTTCATTTCATTCAAATCCTAAACCAGAAACCACAGCCGTTCCAAGGCTTCATTTACCCTGTGGAGTGGAAGGACAGGGATAAGTGCAAATAGAGCCATTCACTCATTTCATTCTACGGAGGAGTTTGTCAGATGCCTCATGTCCCCTCTCTGGATATAGATGTGTGTTTATCAGAACATTACTTGTGGGATTGGTTCTTTTTAAATGGTGAGTCTGCTGTAAATTAATAGCAGTTACTCTTAATGATTGAAGTGTTTGGTTTCCATTTAAAGGAGGCAAATAGAAATAGTATTCAATTTTAAACCACCAAAAGGCTTGTTATTTTCCATTAGTCATTTTGGTTAAGAAATGGTGCATTAAGCTTTTAAAAATACATAGGATGCAGCGTCCTGCTAGGTTCAGAGGCTCCCTATTCAGAGTGCTAGGAAACATAGAAACATAGAAATGTCTGGGCTAGAAGGGACCTCCAGAGGCCATTGAGTCCAACCCCCCTGCTGAGAGCAGGGACAGCCTCAACTAGAGCAGGGTGCTCAAAGCATTGTCAGCCCCACCTTGAATATCTCCAGGGATGGGGCCTTAACCACCTCCCTGGGCAACCTGTTCCAGTGCTCCACCACTCTCGTGGTAAAGAACTTTCTCCTTATTTCTAAATCCTCTCCTTTCTAATTTAAACCCATTGCCCCTCGTCCCTTCCTCAGGAAGAACTGTTAACATCAGTCTCCTTATTTCATGCGGGAAAAACGGATGAGCTTCTGGTTTCTAACAAGGAAAGCAATATGCATAGCTGTTCAAAAAGCACATCAACACTTACCTTGAGATTTTAAACCTACTTTGTAAAGATACTTCCCACTGAAATGTATGAAATGAAATTTGAAAGCTAGGTGTTGCAATCTAAGAAACACTGAGGTTTAGAAAAAAAGGAAACCAATCCTGGTCCAAGGTTCAAGACCATCAAGTGGGATACCAACTTTTATTGCACAAAAAACTTCCAATGAAGTAGCTAGCCTAGAAGAGGAGCATGCTAGGAAGTGCTGAGCAGCTTGCTTCTAAGATGATTATAAACTGTATAGCTGGAGAACATTGTCAGTATTAATTAGGTTGAAGTCTAATTGTTTACTCCTAGTGATGAAGTAGTATTGTGTGCCCTTTTATTCTGAGCAAATTCTAGCCCAGAAAGACATTCCAGGCACAAGACCACAAGTCAGTGTTAACAGTAAAGTTTGAATTTGCCTGGCTTTTAAATGCCCCTTCTTAGAAAGTCCAAATTCTGTATTAGTTTAGCCCAACAGCAGTTCTTGTGTCATGGTGCTGAAAGGAACCTGTCCAAATGGAAACAGGATGAAATCCTTCCCTCGTAGATTGTGCTGCAACCCCAGTCAGGCTTCTCTCCCTCCTCGTGGATGAGGCCCACAGCGGATGATTTGGAATCCATCCTTCTTGGAGACCCTGGATTTCTGCATGCTGATGGGAAATGCTCAGCTACCTGCTCCCCAATGTGCAGCTGCTCCCATAAACACCTGGTGAGGTTGGAGGGTGTAGTTGCATCCGTTGTAGCTCCTGTCCAGAAGAACATTTCTTCTGTTAAGAGGTTTGAGTCCACAATGGTTTTACTCCTAGGTATTACTGACCTATGTGTAATACAATAGATGCTTACTGCAGATACCGAGCTGTTGGGGAGAATTCTGGGACTTCACTTACAATCTCCTTTTTCAGGGCGTGCAAGTTTGTGTATTTGTTCACAGCCTAGAAATACAACATCTTATTTTTCTAAAAAAATAGAGTTACTTCTGTTTTCTCTTCTGAAAACAGCAAACCAAGAAAACAAAAGTCCACAGCATTCCTGCTTTAACCTTCGATGAGAGTAAAGCTGATCAGCTTCACCCCCTGCCCTGCCACGCTGCTCAGTGTTTTAAAATCATCTTGGTCTTCAAGTTGCATGTCCTACCAGGAACTTCTACTAGCAGCTAAAATGTTCTGCACACTGTAAGGTAAATGTTTGGACAACATCTTTCTTCTAATAAGATTTTACTCCTAAAGCAGATTGTTTAGTGGAAATATTTGCAACTGGACACAATTTACCGTCTGCTGCTGCTGCTATCTGCACAGAAAGCTGAATTCATGATATTGCAGCAAAGAGTTTTTGATATGCAACAATGAGAGAGGTTCTGTAAATCAAAGTATTAGTGCTGATACGTTGGAAGTCCCACTGCAGCTTTTCCAAGAGTTTTAAGGTTTGGGGTTTTTTTTTTGAGGTGTCTGATCTTGTTTCCTTCTCATAAAACTGGAGAAAAGGGGACTCTCTGTCTGTGACTTCAAACATGAGCTACTCAGGGAATCATAGAATATCTGGAGTTGGAAGGAACCCCCGAGGATCACGGAGTCCAACTCCTCACTTCTGCCAGGGCAATCTAAAATTTAAGCCATAGTCTAAAAGTATTGTCCAAACACTTCTTGAGTGCCAGGAAGCTCAGGGGCATGACCACTTTCAGGGGGAGCTTGGAAAAATTAAGGTTCAAAATAAGCTCATCCATCCCTAACTAAAACAGTGCATGTTTTGGAAATGAGCCCTTTCCTTACCGAGTCCCTTTACACCAGCTGCTCTGAAAGGATACATGATCTCAGAAGACTTTTCCAATTTATTTATTTTTATTACAAAAATTTGTGATTGGAAGGTACTGGAAGAAAGGAGTTAACCCTCTGAGTTTATTGCAAACTACCTCTAGCCTACACTTTTGGCTTGAGTGACACATTACCTGACTACTCACATGTTTGAGCATCTCTGGGGAGAATTTTTTTAGGAGTGACAGTATTTGTAAAACAAGAGAAAAGGTCCATTTTCCTATATAGCCAAAGATTCAAAGGTAACGTAGAAAGGGAAAGGCTATTTACATTCTAACATTCCCCCTCGGAAGTTCTTATCCCTATCTGAAAGATAGGTTTCCCTCATACTGATCTGGTTCTGCATCAGCCAAGACTCTCTCCTTCAGCTCCCTTCAGGCAATACTCCACTATCTTGAGCCCTTGACTCTTTCCATTGGAGTCTAGCTGAGTAATACTCATGCACTCACCTTTGGCATCCTGGAGTTCCACACACAGGTCATGGGAACCATCTGCCAACTCTTTTTACTTCCACATATGTATGAACACTGAAAATACAGAAAGGTGAGAGATTATCTTAATTCCACTGGCAGCTAATCTGCTCATTTGAGAAGTCTCCTCCCTTACTCATTGTTTAAGAGCGGCCGCCATTTTAGAACAGTAAACAGTTGGTTTCTAGAAGGTACTTGTGTTTTTCATAAGGTTCATCTACAACTGCCCCATTAACTTTTTAACCCCTTCAGTTTATGAAGATTTACATTCCCCTTACTTTTCAGAGCGATGCACACTTGCCGATTCTGATCTATCATAATTAACTTTATAGTCAGCTATTGAGCCAGTATCTTTGGAATCCTATTGATTTAGGGAGGAAAATGAGTGTTGTGAAAAAAACCCCAAAACCCAGGCTACTGCTGCCAGGCACTGTAGATCCCATACTACTCGTGTCACTGATCTGCTTTCTCAGCTGTATGTGGACACTAGAGATGTTACACTAGAATATGTTGCCTTGGGAATTAGGAAAGTATTAAGAAACAAAAAAATAAATGTCACTGATGCACAGTTAGAGTTCAGGCCTCCTCTCGGATGGACTGAGCTGTCAGTGTGATGAATGTCCATTCTGAACCTTTGCCAGCAACTCATCTTGTACCTCACTGTTTCACCAATGTCTCCTCTTGCTGCCGAGTTACACCGCTCTTCTACTCGGGTCCATGGGTTGCAAATCCATTACGATTTCTAATGGAAGTCCGTGGTTTTGTCCCAACCCAAACACTTTCCTTAACTATCAGTCTTCGTTGTTACATTTCAGTTGTTTCATAATGCACAGCTTAAAGCTGTCATCTGCAGTTTGTGTTTCATGCAGAACAAGGCAGCAGCACTGAGTACGATGAGATCTCTTCCTTGCATCCTGCAGACCAAAGCACACTGTGTTTCTAGTCCCAGGAGCTTTTCCAGTCTTCTCTCCCTTTCTGCCCCTTCTCTGCATAAAGCAAGGCTGGAATCAAGTGGGAGCTGTATATTTGAACAGCTCAACATCAAACATGCTCTAAGAAGCCAAGCGTGAGGTTCAGGCACTTAGAGCTGTGTGTGTACGATGCAGGTGTCTGAGCTCCCCTTGCAGCCAGCAGAAGAGTCTCTGTTGGGTGGTATACCAAGAATAAGAACAAATAGTGCCTATGCTGTGATTTTGATCATGACATAGTACATACTGTATGGGGCAGACATGGAGAATCTGTTTACTGTTGAATGCTACCAAATATAAGCACAGTGACCTCCATTCACAGTTTCAGTTGGTTTTTAAGCTCTTGGGAAAGCAAAGTAAAAAATCAACTAGGAGGGAAAGAAAACATGCATGGCAAAAAAAAAAAAGACAAAATATTCTCAGTGCCTTCTGTCACTATGACAACATAGACATGGAGATGTGCAGATTTTGAAATGTGAATAGCAAAGGTTGCAGAAGCCACTTACCAGGAGGGACTTACAGCTTCTCCTCCCACATGATTTTTGTCGCTTGTGGCCGTGTCCCTAATAGGCAGATTAGGACTAATCTTATTTAGCTGTCAAGGTCTGGACCTCATAGCCTGGAGTTGTGGAGTTCTGTAGGACCTAGGCACCTTCAGAGTTCCAGGTCTAGCCAAGGAATCTTCCTCTTTCCATTTAGAGGTATTCACACTCTGGGTTGCAGACAGATCGCCCAGTCCTCCCAACACCTTTTGGAGCTGACATTGCTGACAACAGGCCTGGCCTGACTCTTCTAACCCTGAAAGGAAGGAAGTGAGGGAAGAGAATCATACGCTCCACACATCACATATGCTTCACAGGCGCAGGAGTTGGAAGAGTCTGATCCTGTGCCAACTACCGAGGTAAACAACAGTACAGATTTTCCATGGCTGCTTCCAGAACAAATCTGATAGACATCTCATGTATTTGCTAAATCCACAAGCAGGGAGATGCTTGCCCTGTACGTTCCCCCATACCTGTAGGAAACCACCTTCTGTCTCCTGACAGACATTGCTCAGGGAGAGCCATGCCCTGCTCTCCCAGGCCCTTTCTGGAAGCACTGCTACCCAGGATAGCTGTGGCATCAGCTGCAGGGACACTGCCTGCCTTGTGCTGCTGGCGCTTCCCACGCCAGTTGGTTCAATCAGAATGAAAAAGCAGGGGAAAGCCCTTTCTGGGTTTCAGAAGAGTCTGGACATTTTAACCTGACTCTTATAGAGCAATATAAATAGTGAATCTTCCCCCACGTTAGCTGTGGTTTCCCTTAGTCCCTGCTCCTGCTGCTACAGTTCTGACAGGAAAGCCCCAGTAAAGGATATCCCTTTATCAGCTGAATCCCTGGAGATAATGCTCTTCCTGGTTTGTTCATTCCTCTTGCAAGACTGGAGAGTATCTTCACTGTTGGTCCAGTGACTAGCTCAGGGAATTGTAGAAATAAGTAGAAAATGACTTACAGTGAATGACTGGATCTCCAGAACCCTGTGTGTCTTCACACACATTGGGACAACACTTAAGAAGGCTCCCATTCTACCATCTGGTTTTTAAAGCCTGAGCCTTGACAATGCTTTTTGATCAGAAGTTCAGGAAGGGCATCAAACTGCAGTTGGTGTGCACACTTCTTTTTCCTTGTAGTTCATTCATTTTCTTCAATACACATGTTTGAGTGTCTTGTCCATTTGATTCCCCCCAAGCCAGCTCTTCTTGATGCAATCCCGTTTGTCGTCCTGTGCTTCATCAGGAGCTCTGGTAGGCCTAAGGGATCATCTGGCCATTACAAGCTGAATCTTCAGCAGCACCCTTTTGATAAACTCAAACTTGGTGCTGGCTAAAAGGACAATGATGAGCCACGCTGGTATTTCTAGCACATTCTGCTTGAATTTTCAGCCACGGAATGACCCTGACATCAGAAGTTTTTCTATTATTCATGGAGAGGCTGCTGTTATTTTTAGTGAGTTCTTGGGATTTGTGTTAAGGTAAACATTTCATAGCAGAGGAGGAGGAATTTCTGGAGATACTTTAGACCATCAGAAAAAAAAGAGTATGATTGCACAGTGTCCCCTGAGCCTGAGAGTCATGCTTGTTAATGTTCTCGGTGCAATAAGAAGACAGGCAAGGTTTTCTGCTAACCCATCTTGTTCCCATCTTACAAAAAAATGGAACTGCAGCACGCCAATGGGATTCTCTAAAGTCTGGGTTCTTCCTTTTCCCAGTTCATCACATTTCTGTTGTATTTGCCACTAAAAAAATCTTTCAGCTCAGTGTTTTATTACATGTATCTCAAGTGCTCTTTTTTTTCCAGACTGCCATTCTTTTAATCAAAAGTTCTCCATCATTGACTAATTATTGCCACTGTTATAAAAAAGAGAACCATTGTCAGTCTATTTAAAAAACCAAACCAAAACAGTTTTGCATTTTCTCTTCTGTGTGGGCAATCATTACTATTCTCATCATGTTTCAAAAAGTCTTCTTACTGTACCCTGGAGAACTTCTCCAGATAACAGCTTTGAGGATAAATTTTTTCTCAGTAGGTTACTATGATTTTACAGACAGTTTCTGATTCTGTACAGGGCCTGGCTTAGAGCAGTTGCTCAATAAAGAAAGGTCTCAGATATTTGCCAGACACGATTCATTAATTTCTCCCTGAAACCCAACCTGCTGTCATTTTGTAGCCTCTCCACAGTTCCTTACTGGCAGAAATGGGTGCAGCTCATACTAAGGTAATGTCTACAGTTAGTTCTGCTCTTGCTTGAAATATGTGCACGTGGAATCACACTGCACCACACAGAGTGCACAATAACGATGCCCTGTTTAGATGCCTTTGGACACCTCTTCTTCCTCCTCACCATTTCAAGTATTGAATGTGTATTTTAGAGTGTTCTGGGTAAATTTGGCAACAGGCACAGCGCACCGGAGTGGGAGATGTGAACTCCTGAACAAAAAACCCCTGCACTGAAAATACTGTCGCCTCTCTCCCCAACACAGCTATGCCAGAAAGTCTGCAACACCTTGCACAGTTTGGCCATTCAAGGTCTGCGACGTCTGTGCAATAGATGAGCACATCCAGCACCTCAGCATTTGTTAGATCCTTATGGGCTTTCTCATGCCAGAGAGAAGTCAAAAAGTCCAGGGTATTTTAAAATAAATCAGCAAAACTAACCCTATGTTTATTCATAGCACTTTCACACTGACAGGGCACCAGGAATACAATGAACGTGCCTTTGAAGGATGGGCTCTGTGGTACAATTTCTGCCAGAGCCCTAATACTTCATTGGCTTACAATTGCCAGGAATCCTGTCCTACTCCTCACAGTTAGGAAAGATACCTTAAGCTATCTCAACCCCATTCCAACCTACTTTTATCTTCAGCTTCTGTAACGTGAAAGCAAACGTTTGGTCTAATGGCTTGCTTACTTTCTTTATTAATTTCTTCAGAACTCCTAAATGCCATCAGTTCTTGACATTTGCTTGCAACTTAACTACTTCCCTGATCAAATTCACCCCAGCTTCTTGAGATGGCCAGAAAAAAAGATGTTTTCCATGGAATATTGCATTCTTATCAAAGCTGATGTTGGATTCATGAATACAATTTATTAAATCAAAATAAATAGCATTTGTGAAGAAGCAAAAGAAAGGCTATTCATAGGGAGATAAATTTTGTCCATGAGTTCTGATGCTACTAGCCCATGCAACTGCTGCTTCTCTTGAGCAAAGATTTCTGCAGAAATCCTGCTCCATCAGAAAATGCTCAGATGTTCTTGTCTGACTTGTCATCGCTTGAAACTAGCCAGTGCCTAAAGTTCTGGTTTGACATGGAACACAGTGGGGATCACAAAAGTCAAAACCCTCCTGTTTCTATTAGCAAACAAAGCAGGTCAGGAACTGTCCTTTGGCACGGGCACCAGCTGGCACCTCACGGCTTGCATACGCACAACTAAACTCTCTTATCTCCTGAAATAGGTCAGCTGCATGCAGACAGGCTGCTGGGAATGGCCCCTGGCCCACGCCGACCCATGAGCTGTGCTGGGAATTGCTGCAGAGGGTGCTGGTTTGCTAGGGCAGAACCACACTGGGGACACTGCCACTTCCAAGGAAACAGTAGGGAGGATGAGTGCACACTGCTGTTTAAGCCTGAACCCTAGACCTGAGTACTTTACTGCAATAGGGGTGGCTATAGGGGTAGAGATCAAAAAGTGCCTGCAACACAAAACAGAACCGAAATCGAAATTGCATGTTGCATCAATTTCTCCCTTGTGCTTCACAGGCTCTTCTCCCAAAGCTATGTCAGAATTAGGGCACCCTCACTGCTCTTACACATTGTCATTAATGATGAGGGCCCTTTTCCCTGGCCAACCAACACTGAAAATAAGTAAGGTACTGGAAATAANTTACACATTGTCGTTAATGATGAGGGCCCTTTTCCCTGGCCAACCAACCAGATCTTTTCAACCAACACTGAAAATAAGTAAGGTACTGGAAAAAAAAAAAAGTAATTTATCTGAATCTGCCCTTTCTCTGCAGAGTCCCGTTTTGCAGGGAAGTGTCACGGGGTCACTCTTTCCTGTGGCGTACTGCAGCGCAGGGTATCTCAAGGAGAACAGACCATGGCTGCTGCTAAGGCAACTTGATTACCTACCAGCATCTCGGGTTCTGTCGGACACGCATTTTGGGTTAAGCTGCTGTAAGAAGCCATTAGATGCTGAAATCCTGTTTCTATAAGCCACCTCCTGACACTGCCGTGGGTCAGTGGGCTTTAAGAAAGGGCATTTCAGGTTATGGAGAAGACAAGCGTACACTGCATATCTCTGACATCCAACTCACTAAAAATCAGCCTCTCACTTAGAGAAGAGAAAGTGCAAGAAACATGTGGTAACCCCTGCTTTGTCCTCAATCCTGGAATACTCTTCTTGAAAAATTTAGTTCAGTGTTCATGACTGCAAACCACAGCTAGTGCAGCAGGGAGGTGGAGCGAAGCATGGAAGATCTCTGACCGCCTGAGAGGAGAAGGGGCTGGAGAAGCCTGGGTGCATCATCAGTGCTTCCCCGCAAGCACACCCCTTGCCCGAGTGTTCATACACCCAGCATGTGAAAGCACAAACTGGCCACTGTTTGGCTCATAGGCAAAGCTTCTGTGGGTTGGAGGTAGCCAAATAACAAGGTAACTGTGGTGTTGGTTACTCTGTTGCACTGTTGTGGGGTTTGTTTTAATAACAGGAAAATGAATCCACCTCCAGCTGTTCAATTGTCCAACTGAGATGAAATCACAATAAAGCGTCACTATCTTCATATACACGTTCTGATAAAAGCAAAATCAAACGCTGGAAGCCAAATGTTGAAATACAAGGAAATGTCCGGATCGAAGCTGCAAAACTTCGCCGCGGCACAGCCAG
>VWZY01007922.1:223773-246655 GCA_013399075.1 Chloroceryle aenea
CGGTAGGTCCGGGCTTGTGGAGGAAGCGAAACAAAGGCAAGCGGGGTAACCTGCCTGAAAACCAGCGGGATGCGGGGGCCGAGGGGGCTGGGACTGCCCCGCCGCAGCCCGCGCTCAGCAGCCTCTGTGCCGCCGGCCTTGTGGGAGGCGAACGAAGCATCCCGGGAGCGCGGAAACAAAGCGGTCTCCTGGTAGGAAAAAGATGTTTTAGGTGCCGGGTTTTGTGGGCTGGTGTTACCTGCAGCGGTTAATTACGCGGACTGTAAAATAGGATGTTTCTGCCGCTTGTGATGTTTATTTACTTTCTGTCTTTCGCTGGGGCTGAACTATCAAAAGCAATTAGCCAGCTGTGTTGTCTGTAGATTTGTTGTGGTTGGGGGGTTTTCTCAGGGTGTTTTGGTTTGGGTTTTTTTACTTTGTTTTTATTTTTGTATCTACAAAAGGAAGGAGACTTAAGTCTAATCTAAAAGACAGAAGGATTTGTTTAAAGATATTTTTAGCTAAAAACCTTGAAAAAGAATGTAAAACTTTATCTTGCTAGACTTGGCAATTGATTTGCTTTTGAGAACCCTTTATTTCATTTTAAAGCCAGGCTGATGTAGTGATTTCAGAATGACTGAGAAAGTGAGTAATAATGGCACAGAAAACAAATTAAAAACAAAGCCCAAATTTCTTTTCTACAAGATCTTCAATTGCTTGATTCTTTATGATGATCTTCAAATGCTTTTTGGAGTTGATTAGTACACACACAGCCTTTCTGGGCCGGGGAGTGGAAGTCACAGTGATGTTTGGTAGCAGGATCTGCGCTTGTTGGAAGTGCTTACCCAGTGCAAGCTTGGTTAGCATGGGGAAAAATGAAGAAAACCACTCTAAACAAAATACACATCTTGTCATTTAAGTAGGAGAGGAGAACATTTGGCTTGGACCCTAATTCAAGAAGGTCTAGAGCACATGCCTAATAAAGGCACAGTCGCAGGGTTCTCAGCATTGGTTTGCGCTTGTTGTTGTTGCATGATGTTTGTGTTTTGGGCCTGGCCGCTACCACAGAACCCTCTTTTCTGTCCTTGTCCCCTCGGCAGGGAGGTCTGGGCTGCAACTGCACCATTTTTTTTCTGTGGAACTTTGAAATCCTTGTGCTTCAGGTGGCTTCCAGAAGTGATATGTCTTGCTGATTCAGGACTGACTACACAAAAGTAATTACAGAAGCTCCATGGAAAGGTTTTTTTTAATGACAAAGATGCCCGTAAAATCTGTCTTGAAAGCAGCTACCTGTGTGTGCTGTTGAGGCTTTGCAGGAGCTTCAAAATAAATACCAGATTTCATCATCTTAAAATGTGCATCTACTTGAAACTTTTAATACAGTTTTCTTTTCAAGAGGAAGGTTGTTGTCAGTTGCTATTTCTAACAAGATTACCCTGCTGGGTAAATCTATAACAACTTCATTAGGAGGTATTCAGCATGGTTACATAAGAGAAAATTAAATCCCAAGTAGATCAGAAGAGAACATACCTCTTCTTTCCTAAAGGATCTCCTTTGCCTTGCACTTGCATTCAGCAAATTCTGCAGGCACAGGACTTTGGCAGTGCTCTCCATCTCTGTAGACAGGCTGCAGGGAAGGTTTCTGGAGCCTTAGGAAACCTAAGCCATGCCTCTTTTTTTCTGTCATGCTTGTTATGGTGAAAGGTTGAACGCTGAAGCTGCTAGGCTTGAGGGTTTTTATGGATTATTGCAAAATGCTTTTGATCCGTGATGGGAGGGAGGAGGAAGAGAAGGGACTTGTGGAGTAGATGTTCTGTGAGCCCTTTGAAATGGGGCACACATTATATGTTTGTCAGCAAGTTGGTGGGATGAAGTGACCCAAGTGATCTCCGAGGGACCTGTGTCCTCTCAGCTGAGGAAAGTTTGTACTCCCGTTACATGGTCACCAAACAAAGGCCCTCTCCTTGGATCCTTCTCCAGAGAAAGGCCCGTGACATTCCAAATTCTAATTTCAGGGCAAACTGCTAATATTCTAATGCTTGTTTCTGTGATAAATTAAAAATACACAGAACAAGCTACGTGTACACTGACCTTCAGAAAGTAACATATATTTTGCTTCTTTCTACTGAATTAGTTTAGACTTTTGGATTTGAGATGCTTGGCCATGGGTACCTCTGAGTTCAACAGTTGATATTTGCCTAGCAGCTTCGTGCTGCTGGCTGTGTCTCGTGTTTGTCATGGCTGTGCAACAATAACACATGGGCGAGATGGGAGAGTGGGTTTATCACGAGAACAACTCGAATAAGGGGAGATTTATCAGCCCCTTAAACTAAGGGGTTGAGCACGTAACCACCTCATTCTCCACAGAACGCTGTGTGATGCTGTTGGCTTCATTGTGTTTCAGGTGTAATTTAAAAATGAAATTGAGCTTGTCATTCTCTGGGATCTTGAGAAAAATCACTGAGATGTGATCAGAGTGGAAACAGACACTGACTGTGAACAGTTTTAAAGAGATGTGAACTGCTCTCCGTGCCTGCTGCTTTAGAAGAGATGGTGTGGTTATTTGATTTCCTGTGGATGGAAGGAGAAATGAGTGGGCAAGGAAACTTTGGCGTGTGGGGGCAGGAGGAGTAGAAATTTAGATATCTAATTCCAAAGGCTTGGTTTTCAGGAATGTAGGTGGTTTGGTGGGAGTTTTAAAGACAAAGGAGATCATACTTTTGCTAATAATGGTCCCTAGGCAACTAGAATTCTGTAACATGGTGCTTTTCTCACATTCACATTAACGCTCCTCGGACTCTGATTTTCTTTGGCTATATACACTGAAAATAGGGAAGGTCTTTCACCCGCCATTAGAACAAGAAGGTTGTACAAAACAGCAAGCCACTTTACAAATCCAACACTGTACTGAAGTTGATGGCCTCTGTTTTTTTTCCTGTGGTGGATTCAAAGTAGAAATAAGTGTTTATAAGGTCCAGATTTCTGAAGGACTTAGGTTAGGATGCTTGCAGCTGGTGGAAGAGGAGAAGGAACTTCTGGCTTTGTCTGCACCTCATTTCATACCTGCAAGAAGCTGTTCTCTTGCCCTTGGGCTCTGCTTTGATGATCTGTGTGCAGTTGGCGTGCATGAAGCTATTCTTGCAACTCCAAGCAGACTGTTGTAGGAATGTGGTAGGGAAGGTTGCTCAAGTCTTGGGAGAACTTTGTTACGCTCTGTGGTGCATGTATGTTTGCCTGTAGTTGTGTGCGTGTGTGTGTGTGTTAGATGTCTTAAAATATGATGCACGATTCTGGGTCAACTAACAAAGGAGAAACTCTTCTTGTGTGGCAGAAGGAGGAAGGAGGACAGATGAGGAACTTCATTTAAACTTGTGTTCTTCAAAAGAACAGTGGCTACCTATAAGGTGGAAAGTTTAATACATAAGAAAGCATTTATTTTATGACACACATTTGATTATTTTTTTTGTACCTTCCTTTGAAGGGGCCTTGGTTTAGCTCTTGCTAATGAATCTTGCAATTTCTTTGAAATTGGTATGCAAGTCTGTTGATGATTTCTAATGCTTTGTGAAAGGCTTTTAAATAAAAAATGAGAACATTTATCTTGAAGGACTACTTAGTAGTAAAGTTAAATGTTGATCACAGGAAAGTGCCAAAAAAATTAATCTTTAAATTATTGTTTGTTTTGTTTGTTTAAAACATGTAAGGGTATTCTACATGCCCTAGAGGAAGAGAACGACTGGGGCTTTGTTGTTATTCTCCAGTCTTTCTGAATAAAATGTGAAAGGACTGGGGGAGGGTCAAGAGTGGAAATACAACATCTCCACAGGCAAAACTTGGGTCGTTTAATAGGCTTTCCTAAAATCCTGAAATGCTTTCTTGTTTCTATTACACGACTCATTCTTTGTGGCACTCTCTTGGTAATGCATGCAAGAGTGGGACTTGACATCATGCAAACTCAAGTTCATCTGCAGTTGCCTTGGGTTCTCTGGAGTCAGTGCTTGGTGCTGATGAACCTCAGGAGATCTGTAGCTCTCTTACTCCAGAGAATGCTGAAGGTTCTTAAATTAGACCTCTCAGTTTAATGTCTGAATTTAGGTGGGCTATAATGTACATGTGTGTCGTGTACTTGGCACTTGCCCCGTGTATTGTGCAGTGGGAAGAATGACCAGACAGTATGCGAAGCATAAAAATTGGAAAGTGCTGCAGCCAGATACATGGCCTTAAAATAAGATTCTCACCAGAACAAAGTTGGTAGGTTTAAATACCATTCACTGTATTTTAATCCATTCTGAAATAAATGTTAACGAGTACTACAGTACTGCTGGCGTTCAGTCCAGCTCTCCTGCAGAGACCTGCGAGGTACATGGGTGAGCTTTTACTTCATCAGCTGGACTCCCCTGTCTCTATTGATGCAGGGGTCCTGAGCTGGGTGAATTCCTAGGTTTAAGCCTGCTTGTTCAGGGCAGGTAGCACATTAGACAGTTTTTCTTTACGAGCACTGCAATAAAGTGTCATTGTGTGTATGGAAAATAATAGTGTGAAATCTTAGTAGGTGCTAAATTAGGACCTCTTCTCCCCATGTAAATGCAGTTTTTTCCTGGTGGTTAAATGAAGTGATGATGAAAGAGTGGTAAAACACCACAGACGTTAAATGCTGAGTGAGGTGGTTCACAGGACAATCTGAAAATATTGGACAAATGGTCTGAGAAGCAGGATATGTTTAAGTATTTGTGTTACACCTGACTAGAAATAATTCCCTGCCTAAATAACCAGGGAAGCAGCTGAAGAACTCGCACTGTCTGGCAGCACCAGAGATCCAGTAAGTGCATAATGACTCAGAGCAGTGGGGACCCTTAGGAGTCAAGCTTTAAGCACCGTGGTGAAGTGGTTGCAGGATATCAGTTGAAGTTTCGGAGCTGACTGAACACCTTACGTAAGCTGGTTATGTTTGAAGATAATTATTAACTAGTCCATTTGCAGTGTTCTTCTTGAATTAAAGGGGAATTTTGGATGGGAAACTGAAGTAAACTCTATGAAGCGTGAGCAGAGTGATCGAAATAAGAGGACTCTTGCTTTCAAAAACTACTCTCTTGTCTGAATTTCATAAGCAGTGGTGCAGAAAGCATTTGCACCTTAATTAAGAAGTGATGTGAAGTGCTACATAATATTGCACATTACTTCTTAATATTGCATGTTATTACATCTGGGGCAAATAATGCATTTACAACTCCAAAGCCAAGGTCTCATCCATTTTGTGTGCAGCCATACCTGATTGACAGCAGAATAGCTGGCAACTACTGTTGTAACTAGCAGAATAGCTGGCAACTCTTTGTAGTAAGTGGGGGCGTGGTGACCCCTACCCAATATTCCCTCTGGAAGTAACTGGCATCACAAGGGGAGGACAGAGCTTTTACGTGGGGACTGTGAATTGACAGTGACCTGGGGTACCTACCGTGCTGTTGGAGACTTTTCCTCCTTCCCACCCTAGAGCACGTGCCAAAGCTGTCACGTAGCTGTGCCTATTCCTGTGCAGCAGTAAGGAACGATCAGGTTCATCGGATGTTCTCTGCCAAGTCCCACGTGTTCCCCTGTGCTTTGCTGTATCCCCATTAGAATTGTATTCTGATACTTTACTGAGTGGAGAAGCAGGTCTCTGAGTCTGTGTAAGCTGTACCCTACTGATGGGTGTCAGAGAGCAGCAAGAGGAGAGCTGCTGCACTACAGGACCCAAGGAGGGCCCCAGCACAGACTCGTGAACCAGGGCACCGCTTGCAGGGTCTGAACTCCGGAACTGGGTGTTGGTAGCAGGCTCAACCAGCTGCCCCTGGTCCACTGACAAATGAACTTTGTCCCTCCAGGGAGTCCAGGGCATTGACTCAAAGCAGGGTGGCAATGTAGGCCTCTCCAGGGGACACGGCTGTAGACGAGCATGCCAATGGCATAGCTTAAGGAGGGGTTGAAGGCCTGGGGCTGAACTTAGAAGCAGCTCTTGGGCCTGTGGGTAGAGGATTTGGCTGAGGCTGGTCAGGGCCAGTGAAGTCTGGGTCAGTGCCTTCAGGCCCTGACAAATTGATACAAATTCTGCCCCTGCCTTTCCTTGGTTATTTCACCAACTTTAATGTCTGAAGTCTCTGGCTGAAAACAAAACAGAAAAACCCAAACCCACAAGGAGTATTGGTTGTAGCCTGCAAAACTGAGATTCGGGAGCAAAATATCAACTGGAGGTTTCATCCTTGGGATTTTCTCCTTGGTACATCAGCCTAGTTCTTATGATGATTGAGGGCATTAGTTTGTCTTTGGATGTGTCAAAATAAAAAAAACTACTTGTGTCTGAAGTATGATTGCAGTGATTCAAGCAAGCATATATCCATCAAGGATGCTGTGACTATTTGGAACAGCTTACATTAGGTCTTAAAAGAATGAGTTGGGGGTGGCTTTTTTCCCCCTCTTTTTTTATGTTTTCCATTTTATAGGCATTGTTAGAATCATAGAATCATTTTTCTTGGAACAGACCCTTAGTGCCACATCTACATGTCATTTAAGTATTTCCAGGGATGGTGATTCCACCACTTCCCTGTGCAGCCTGTTCCAGTGCCTGACAACCCTTTCTGTGAAGAAATTTTTCCTAATATCCTATCTAAACTTTCCCTGCTGCAACTTGAGGCCATTTCCTATTGTCCTATCACTTCTTAGTTTTGAGAAGAGACCAACACCCACCTTGCTACAACCTCCTTTCAGGGAGCTGTATAAAGTGATAAGGTCTCCTCTCAGCCTCCTTTGTTCCAGGCTAAACAACCCCAGTTCCCTCAGCCACTCCTCCCATGACCTGTTCTCCACACCCTTCACCAGCTTCATTGCCCTGCTTTGGACACCCTCCAGCACCTCAATGTCCTTCTTGTAGTATCAAATCAATTTTGTGAATGTCTTTGTGAGCTCCCTTTCTTCATCAAAGTATGAAAAGCATACATAGTGATTATGTCTCAGCCCTCCCATATTTTTTTTTCCTCAACTTCTTTGCCCTCTAAGTCCCTGAGTTGTTAGCATAAAAACTAAGTTCATATTACTGCTCTTAAAGCCAAAATAAAGATGATGAGTGGGTCAGACAACTAATTAATTCAAGTAGGATTAAGGTCATAAATAGTGTCTCTAACTGCATGTTTGGATATAATTATTTCTGGTTATCTTCAGGACTTCCCATTCCTTAAGGAAAGGCAGTAAATTAAAAATGCATTCCTAGAGTAATCTGCTGACTACTGAAGCCTAGACCCAGGTGCTTTTCAGCTCACCTTGCACAGCAGCAGGAGAAAAACTACTGGAAGTTTGGGATTTTTGTCTACTTCAAAGAAGTCTTCCCTGTCCCTGCCCCAGCTGTTGGGGTAAAAGGGAGAAGTCCTGGACAGGAAAACATTAAAATTTGCTAAGTGGCTTTGAGAAGTAAAAGCTATTTGTTTAATGTCTGGTGTGTAAGTCTAATTGAAAGAACCCCTTCTGCTCCCAAAGAACTGAAAAATAAAAGAACATTGAAGTGCTGTGAAATGCTTTTTTCCTGAAACCCCCTGTGTACAGAGTTTAGGTGCCTGCTATAGTGTGCGCTTGTGCCCATCGCTGCCACTCTGGGGAGAGCTGAGTGATTTGCTTTTAATGGTATTACCCATCCTCTGACAAATGGTACAGAACGTAAACATTTGGCAAATGGGCAACTGAGGAAACTGGCAGTATGTCAGCTAAAATAAAACAAAATTATTGCCTTTAAACTGGGGGGATGATGCATCTTGCAGTAAAATTGGAGAGTGTTTTATCTGGAAACTCTTCTCTTGATGTAGTTAAGTGACAGAGAAAGCACTTTATCCTTCCTGGGTGATTCCTGGGAGATCTGGCCCTAAATAATACATGAGTCTTTTGTTTTGGCTGGGTTGTTTGTTTGTTTGTTTGTTTTCCATCAGATGACCCTTTTATATTAAGAAGGCTTTTAAAATTGAGCTTACTTTCTTGGGGTGTAAAAAACTGCCACCTTTAAATGTAATGTAGAGTATCACTGTGTGTATCATTGTTAGTGTCTGTGGTCTGGTGTGATGCTTACACTCAAGCTAGAGATACACTAGAAACACTCAGGTTTAGATGCTGATGGGACAAACGGAGATTGTGCATCCTTCCTTATCCAAAAGGCATTAAATCTACCTGGTTAGATGCACATCTCCCCTGCTTAGTCTTGATGTTTTTCAGATAGACTTGGAAAAACTTGTTCAGGTCCCTTGTGCTTGGAGATTTGGGCCGTTATTTTGTTGTCCACATGCCCTCTGGAGGAGAATGGGAAGAAACCCATCTCTGGATGTAGTGTAATCATGTGATTTCCCAAATAAATGACACCTTGCTAGCACTTTGCAGAATTCCCAAATACCTTTTAGCGACTGGAAGTATCTGGAAAGCTCAGGCTATTTCCTCATGTGACAGAGATCTTATACAGTTAATGATGATTTATGTGTCATTTCAAGAGGGGGGTGATTTTTGTTTATGTAAAAGAGTAAAACCAGTGTAGTTCTCTGGCAGTTGTGTATGTAAATTGAGAGACCTACAGGTGTTTAAGAACACGCTCCCTCTCTTGCCTGTAATCACAAATAAGCCTGGTAATTACCTCTATCTAGGCTAAGGGGACTGCTGCTCTTCTTTTCTGCTCAGGAAGAGGGCAGCCCCAAAGGACCTGGACACTGTGGCAGAATCCAAAGCATCTCTTCTTCTTGCCACATTTCTATTGTCAAGGTTTTCGTCAGTTAATCTGTTTAGGAAAATGTCAAACTGTAATTTCAGTCCCATATCATGGGTAGCATACTAACTTCTTTTTTTTTAACTATTATTCTTAAATGTTTTCACTTTCTGGCAGTCTGTTCAGGGGTGCTCTTTCACCTAGTTAAACTGGGTTTCAGAAAGTACTTTTAAGATGCTGATTTGCTCTGCTGAAAATATGGAGTGATGATGATATTTTTGCCTTTACAGAGTTGTTATTACAATCATATGTAATTTGATATTTGTATATGTTTGCACTGGGGTTTTTTGTGATTAGCTCCCTGATTTAGGATATAATCACTTTGAGAAACTACAAGGGAGTCTTAAAATTGTTTATTTTGGGTGCAGTACCTTGGATGGCTATTATGAACTGCTTGTGTTGCAACAAATGGCTATTTCTACTGCTTTTTTTTTTTAAATAAAATTAAAGGCATAATACTCTCTATGTATCTGTCAATTTTAACATTATTTGAGCCTTTTCTTTCAAGTTGCAGAACATTATTTCCTGTTTGTTTTTAAATTTCAGAAAACAACTTACAACATTTTCATGTCTGACTACTGGTACTGGAGGTTGATCCCGTGCAAAGAAACTGGAAGCTGCAACTGTTTTACAACAGCCAACCAGTCTGATGAAGAGAAAGAGGAAGACACACACCATCAGGTTGTGGTGTCAGATATCATGCAGCTTGTGCGAGATAAGCAGGAGGTGCCAGAAAGCACAGCAGGTGAGGAAAAATACCCCATATATTTTGAAAATGGTCCAGCTGGCAGCCAAACTGGGTTAGGAAGAGGACTGATGGCTTTAAGAACCTTAGCAGTGGGACTAGGGCAGGGAGCCCAAAGGAAGGAATAGCAGAGTATGCACTTGGAGGAGGGTGGCAGCACCACAGAAACAAATTTTTTAGTAGCAGCCAGTGAAGAGAAGCAAACTTTGCTCAGGAGGACTGATGCTTATTACAGGAAATTAAAATAATTCCATAAACTAATTGATTAGCAAAAAATAGTTATCCCAGAGAAACCTGACCTACCTTCCTACAGTTTTAAAATCATACCATGGAGAAACTGCTCATAAGCAAGTACAAAATACTGCTGCACCTTATCACCTTGCTTTTGTTGCTGTGGTCTGTAAGCAGAAATCTCTAGTGAGTGCTAATTTGTAGGTATAGGGTTTAAGAATCCATTTTTTTCCCTGTACCATCTGATCTTCTATTTCCCCATGCAGGAGGTTTGCTACATTTATATATGAGCTTGGTAACCTTTGCCGTGGAGATGGACTATCATTCTATAATTTGATTAGCAGTTGCATCTGATAGAAATTGGTCTTTATTAACATCTTCATTTCGTTTGGTTACATCTTTTTTTAATAAAGCCTCCTAGGTAATTAAAAAATATCTACATGTACTCATGCAAACCTCTCTAAGCTGGAAAGGTGAAATTTACTCAAATGCAGTTTTGCAGTTAATATACAATTGCAAGGCAGGATATGATTCCTTTGTCATCAAAGGAAAAAAGCTCATTCTTTCAGCCTGGATGAGCTAATGATGTTGGGGCTACTACAGAGTGATTCATATTCTGCTCTGGCTCAAGCAGCAGTAGTTAGCAGAGTAATCATTTTATTTGTGTACCAGTGAGGTCTCCGCCAGAACACGAGATTTCTTTTGAGGGCAGCAAGGAAAGATGGAAAAAGAAAAACCCTGCAGAAATTCCAGCAGAGAATGTCAGGATTGGTCAGAGTGTTGCAAAGTACAACTCCTGTGGAAATAAGGAGGCTATATCTAGACTAGAGGAGTGCATGCATGTTCTGACTTTGTAGTGGAAATCTGAGCGAGTTATGGAAGAAGGTGGACATCTGCTTGTTTTAATTTTCTGGTTATCCATATCTGATAGAATAAGAACAAGAAAATGGGGACTTGATTTCTGTGGAGAAGGTTTAGACCTAATTGTGGGGATGGTTAAAGAGATTACTTAGAGCTTGCGCTGTCTTTAGGCTGTTCTTAATGAAATCCATAGTGAAAGAAACCACTGGTGGAGGTGAGCTAGGTGTACTTGATTTCATCTCAGTTCTTTAAACTAGGCTAAGAGATTTCAAGAAGATTTTTAGTATGGTGCTTTTGTGGAGGAAGAGGAAACAACCAAGTCCTGGGAAGACAAGCCTGGGGTACAAAGTCAGAGGAAAGGTGGTTCTGTCTTGTGTTGTCTGGAGGATTTTAAATGGGAAATTGCCACTTCTCCTCCAGAAATTCAGAGGAGAGCTGTCAGGTTCAGGTTTAGGTGCTGTGTATTCTGTTGTTGTAACAGTGGCAACTGGTTGATCGGCAAAGGAAACTTAGTGAGCTGTTGGGATCAGAATGAAAGCAATGAGGGCAGACCAGTAACTGAGTGGGACTGCCTGTAATAATCACCTGTACATACTTAGCTGGGCTAATTTCACCTTTTAAGTGGCTGCTGGCCTTCTGTCACTGAAGTCCATGGGAAAGGAGTGTGAGGCTTAGTGAAAGAAGTTCTGGACTAAGTTTCCTGGCCCAAGATGCAGCAGGTTTTACACTGAGGATCACATCCGTGCCTGGCTTGACAGCTAAATTGCAAGCCATTAATCACAACTGAAAA
The DNA here is from genome assembly GCA_013399075.1 of Chloroceryle aenea. Taxonomy (NCBI): domain Eukaryota; kingdom Metazoa; phylum Chordata; class Aves; order Coraciiformes; family Cerylidae; genus Chloroceryle; species Chloroceryle aenea. Next base: position 235,141 of record VWZY01007922.1, read on the forward strand.
GCACCTGATAATACTCTGTATTCCTAGAAAAAGTGGAATGTAGCTTGCAAAAAAAGGTAGGGTTTTTCTGACTTGAAGAAGAGAACCATGTGTAGACTGGGAAAGGAGCTTTCCCAGAGCTAGGCATGAGAAACTTAGTTGCAGATAGTTTTCTGGTAAAGTAATTAAAGTTTAAAATTAAATACAGTATGAAAGCTCTTTCTGTTTCATAATTTATACCACTGCCAGCATTGAATGAATCATTGTGTTTGTAGCCATTTTATTGGGTTTTGATTTTTAACAAATTATTGCTCTTAATTGATGCAATCTGCCTGTTAACATTTTCTGACTTTATCAAGGGACTGCTGGAAAGGATCTGCTCCAAAGAGAGCTGCAGCAGTGTAATATGGTGAATATTTAAAATCAGCAACTTGTGTGTTGGGGATGTGGTGGGAAGAGCAGTTGTTCTGCTCTAGTTCTCCTATTTGTTCAAATACTTACTTGGGGAAAAGAAGCAAGTATTTCTGTGGTTGGTAAAGAAAGCCATTAGTACCTTTTCTGTGGAGCTAAGTCTTACAGTCTTCTGGTGGGAAAAGCCAGAAAGAGAAATGCTGTAGTGGAAAGTAAATTCCAGCAATGTTGATGAAGTCTTTTCCCTACTCTGTTTTTCAGTTTCTGTAAGCAAATGTGAGGGGTCTTAGTCTCCTGCAGACTAATAAAGTTGTAGGATGGAAAGCATCTTGCTGCTCTTCTTAGTTAAACCATATGCTGCTGAAGTTTTGACGCCTCTGTTCCCTCTGCAGAAACTCATCTGCTACAGATACTATACTAATAGCAATATATTTACTGCAGTGTTTTCCTAGAAGTTATAATTAAGATCAGGTCCTCATTGTGCCTGTGAGTTTACACAGAGAGAACATGTTGCATCTTGGGAGGCTTCAAAGCCTGTCTGGAAAGCGATAGATGAAGCAGCATGGAAAATTCAGCTTGAGGCAGAGCACGCTGGAGATGAAAGCAAGATAATGTTTGACCAACTTGTGTGTGCTCTTCCCTCATTTACAGTTGTGCTTGTGACACATCCTTCCCTCTCTCGCCTTCAGAAGAGGCTTGAAAATAGAAAGATCATGGAGAAAGGATGGTGGTGTGGGAAACGGTCATGAGTCTTTACATAAAATCCCCAGTGAATCCAGTATTTCTGTAATCTCTCAGTGCCTGCTAACAGGTAGTGTTCTGCCTGTTTGGGGTTGGACTTAACAGTGCTGTGCTTGGAAGCCTGGTCACATTGCAATAGGGGTTTTCTGAGTGGGGCTTTTCTGCTCCAGAGGCAGTCCCTCGGAAGAGTTGACACCTTTTCTTTGTTTTCTCCTCTGTCCTCTTCAGATCTGCTTGGGACATAATCTAGAGTCTTTTCAGACAGTGTTTTTAGCCTCCTGCCTTGATGCTGAAGCAATAGGGGAGCAGAGGAAACCATTAAACCATTCAAGATTTGCTAGTGTTTGTGTCTTGGAACTGTAATTGCTCTGTTGTAGCAAACAGCCATGAGGGTGCTGCTGTCAAAGCTTTTGCAAAAGCAAGGGGATGGTCACGACTCTACTCAGGTTTTGAGGAATCCAAGGATACAGGTGACTGCAGACTGAAGTTTGAAGTCTCCCTGGTCCAGACTTACTTGAGAAGACATATTTCATCAGTAGAATTTTTTTTAAACCATTTTAAATTATAAAATGGGTGTCTTTTTACCAATTTACATGATTGTTGGGATTTTTGCAGGAGAAACTGCAAGGCAGCTGAAAAGACAGCTGAGTGATTGTGATGTGCCAATTCTAACAGTTGTTACAGTGCTGAAAAACACACCATCAGCCGTTGCACTCACAGGGGCTTGAAATGCTCATCTGTTACATTCATGTACTCTTGGAAAGAAACGTGCTCAGTGTCATTCCATAATTTTAAATTGCTCCTTTGGAGCACTGCTCAATGGCATTACTGAAGCTGACAGCTTTGACTGAATTACATGCGTGCTACAACATCACTGTGTGGACCAGTGTGGCCAGGTGACATTATCAAGACCACTGATGCTTCATCACGTGCACCAGAGGGGACTAAGAACAGTAACGTGCTGTCTCTTAAACACTTGTACATTCTGGTAACTTCAGTTCTACTCTGAACCCAGAGTATAACTTCAGTTCTACTCATCCCCTTGCTTCTCCTTGTCACAACTGTATACATTTATTAGTAATGCACAAGGGAAACATTGTAGGTGTTCACTGGTGGAATAATTCTACTGTTTCTAATTGAGTTTTCAGAAAAACACTAACTAATGCTGTTTGGATCAAGTCTGTTCTATTCCTTGATGGCTACAAACAGAACTTTTAAGAAATAAGTACTTAAAAATAAGCAACTTAAAATGATCTCTTAGAAGCCTCTTAGAAGCTGCCTTTATTGGCAGATAACAAACAAACTGTGCATTTCTGGGGAGAAGTCTTCCATTTATGCAATGTATTTGGAAATTACTTTGATTTTTGGAGCTGTTTTATACTCTCTGAGAAGCTTTTTCGTACTCAATATCTCACTAGAATTTTAATTTTAATTTGCAAAGCTGTGTACATTACAGCATAGCTCAAATAAAAGCTTGATGAAAAACTTTTTTCAAGGGATTGCTTATAAACTATATTAATAAAGCTGGCAGGTATATGAAGAAAATGAGGCTCTGAACACCATACTAAGTATCTTTGATGAGGTTGTTTGCATATTCAAAATAAGAAAAAAACAAACAAACAAAAGAAATTGTCAAGCTAAGACCAAAATTTGTGAGGCAGTTGGAGGTTTCTTCTGTGTTAGAATTCTAATCTGCAACATGAGGGCTTTTTTCACGGGTGTGGCAACAGCATTCTGTCATCAGTACACCTTCTGTGGAAAGGTGATGGCATTGTAGACTTCTCAGCCTCTCCCTGCAGATGTTAAATAGCCCCTGACCTTTTTTGCCTTTAAGAACAAGACAACGAGGGCAGGAGTCCCTAAGCTATAATACACAAGCCACTTACTGACACAGGGTCCAGCACAGAGGCAGGAGCTATTGCTGTTCCTGGTGCTGTCCATCACAGTGCTCAAGGAGGGGTGATTCAGGATTTATTTTCCTTTTTATGAACATAGATCTGGGTTCACCATAAGTGTTGGCAGAGAAATGTATTTGTCTTGCTGTACACTTCTCTTTGTTAGCTTGATGGCCATGGGTTGTCCCTAAAGGAGTGGCTGGATTTTACTGTGGGAGCTGTTAAGTGTATCTGTGCTAAGTTTTCTGCTCAGTACTAGTAATTTGATTGATGTGAAGTGCACATCCAAGTAAGATATAGCAGATATTACAGGTGAGTAGCTGTCATTTCTCAGTGTTTGAGGCTGTTTGATTACAGTGGAAATTTTATAAATAACTGTCTTTGTAGACCTGTTCCTTTACTGGCTGCTACAGGACTGGTATCAGCCTCCACGTGCTTCTGAGCTAATGTTTTTCTGAGCTCCTTTTCATTAAAACTGAATTTCTACCAAAGTAATTTGGAAAGTTCTTATGAGTTTAACTCCTCAAAGTGAGACATTTTTAAGCTAATTGGAATACTCTAACAACACGGAAAGGAGAACCTTTTCATGGTAAACCTCATCTGTATTGTGCTGTGGCTTCAAGTAACAGAGCAGTGAAATCCCAGTGTGATGAAAATCAGTAGGAGACTTGTCAGGATTTTCATCTTAAGACTTCTAATCTATGCAGGTTAACCAGCCTCTTAAATGAAATTAATATTAAACATCTTAATTCCTTCTTTCCGAGGAATTACAGCAAATATGGAATATATAAAAATAGCTTCTTGTTCAGCTTGTAGCATTCAGTTCAAGAAGTTAGAGCAGAAAAGCTCCATTAGTATAAAGCAGCATTGCCAGCTAAAAATGAGCTATGGAGAGGTATTTCAGTAATGTCAGCAATAAAATCCAGGGGGTGCATATGTATGTGTGCATATATACACATACATGTCTGTAAAACAGTGATGCACTTGATGAATTTTCAGTTCAACTGCTGTTTTCTTTCCTTTCTACCTGTGGGTATTTCATACTGTAACAGGTAAAGAAAGCAGCTTTAAAACAAACAAAAGAAGACATTTTCAGGAAATGGTGCTGCCTGAAGTTGCTGTTAGCCTTTCCTTTTTTCTTTGCCCAGCCACTAAGATAAAGTTGAAGAACCTGTGGTACCATTTTCAGCTATAGTAAAGGTGCAAAATAATTATTTTCTTTTTTTTTTTCCAAAGTTCCCTGAACCCAAATGGGAAAGATTTTAGGGAGATGGAATTCCAAGTGCTGTGTGCTGCCTTGGCTTATAGTGATCCATTGCAATTTTTAATGGTGTATTAGGTGTACTGGAGATACCTTTGCTGCATTGCTGCGTTTCCTTCTGCTTGTTACCTTTTTCTGTTGTAATAAGCAGCCCAGCCACACCATTTGTTATTTTTCCCTTTTTATTCTCCCTTTTCCTAGAGAATCTTTTGTTTTTCAGAAAGAGTCTGGCTGGGGTTCCTTGTTAGCTGTGAGGTCACATGAACCTGGGAGGTATAGCTGGAGCTCTGCCAGCCTGACTTGTCCGCCTTCATTTCGCTGCCTGTTCCGTGCTTGGAATGCTCCTTGCTAAGGGAGAGGTGAACACTGTTAATCTATACAAAGGAGAAAGGACATTTTAAGATTGTTAGGGGAAATCTATAGCTGTTTTGTTCTGTACAGTGTTCAGAACGCTTTCATGGTAAGATGTGGTGCATGTAAACTGAAATTTGGAGTTTACTCTATTTTTATGTTGAACAGGGAGGCCTGAAATTATTCCCTAGCAACATTAAGCAAGTAAAAGTTAATGGAACTTTAATGGTTAATCTATATTTTAATAATATGTAGTTACAAATGTCCTTTTGTTTATAATCTACTTGAAATGTAAAGCCATTTAATCAGAAGAGAAAGCAGTAACGTTCAGTTTATTACAAAAATGAATAGCTTTTGTGAAACCTCTGCAGGTAATGAATCTTTCTCTTTTGATTTAAATCATGCTTCAGTTTTCTTCACGCAGGATGAAAGATGAGGTACTTGCTGAAACTGAAGTGGCGAAGCTCTGTCAATTCCGTTTAGTCCCTGACATGAGCACCGCTGTGCTTTTGGTGCCTCAGGTGGCTCTAAAGAAATTGGAAACCTGTAATTGAAATTCAGGAGAGGTCGCGTGTCTAACGTGTTTAGGCATTCTGTAAATGCCTTCTTTCTGCATCTGTAAGCAGTGGATATCTTTGTAAATCTGCTTGATTCTAATATCCACCAGGAAAACCCAAGCGCTATTACAGGAACTGGATTATTCTTCTGACAGAGTAGTGCATGACCTTAGACATCTCAAGCCCCTGATGTGCCCCCCATGGAATGAAGAGCAGTTGCATGGCGAGTTTAGAGTTCTCCCTTGCCTGTTGCCTCTTCTGCTTCTGTAACGGCAGAAATCCAGCTGCTTGCTGGATTTGGCACTCGCTTCCGAGGCCGTGAAGATGGAGAAATGGCGAAAGTAAACATCAGGTCTTGCATAGATGCAATAGAAACCATCTGAGCTACAAGGTTTCACAACATCTACACATCGTAGAGTAAAAAGCTGTGGGTTAGATTGACTCCACCATTTGTCATGGAAATGAATTGCTTTGCCTCTGCTCTAGCCAATACCCAGATTAGATGTTGGGTTCAATTATTACTTCTGACACTGAGGAGTTAGGGATATTTCATGCAAATGAACAGATTTGCTGCTGAGGTTCATCAGTGCCCCCTCTTTGAGTGTTTAGAAAGTCAAACTCTCACCACACAGGAGTGAGCTTTGGTAACAGAAATACTGGAAAATGGTGATTTTTTTTTTTTCAAGTCTATTTTTGCAATTTGCTTGTGTCTGTGTCCACAAATAGGGTGCAGAGGAATCTTCCTGCCACTGAAGGTAGCTATCTAGGAACTCCTTTTGTTCATTCTTCACAGGCACAAACTGCAGAGTAGATGTGTGTGAAAGGGCTGTTGAAAATTGTGCTGGTTTAGAGTTGACCAGAATTGGTTAAATGGCCAGCTGTCAAAGGAAAACCTTTTCCTCCAGCTAAAGATGTTCTGTTTAATTGCTAGAGGCTAAAGAGAGTTTATTTAATTTTGATATGCAATTTAGGTTACTTAGTGAGCAGTTTTATTTTCCCAGCTCAGTTTACCAGATCTGCTTAAGCCTATTTGCTGATCATGAGGTACATTAGAAAAATTGTGATTCTTTAAAATTACATGTTGCACAAAATCAGATTATTGCTTGTAGTCTTAAAATGTCATCTAAACTAATTATTGAGTGGATTAATATATTTTCCATTGACCATTACTAAACAACTTTTTATATAGAAGGAGGGACATGAATTTGCTATTGAATCTGGAATCTGTCAGTTTAAGCTTTCTGCTGTCAAATTTATCTGACCTGTTTTGCAAAGGCTTACCTGGGGAAATGACTTTTGCTAATTACTGAGCGAGGGCAGGCTCTGTGGTAGCCCTGCAGGACCTGTGACTTCCATCCCAGAATCATCTGGGGACATAACAACTACACGGAAAATTAGGGACGGAGTGGAAAATGGGCTGCCTGGGATTGACTGCTGCCAAGGAGACCTCTCCAAAAGGTAAAGGTTCCAGGGAAACCACGGCAGTGCTGTTTCTGTGGGGTGGAGAACAGGTCCTTGGAAAAAAACAGGCAGTCTTGCCAGCTGCCTCCATTTCCAGTAAGTTGTGCAGATACATGAATCAGGCTGTGTGTTTGCAGAGAAGGTCTTGGGGACCTCTGTAATGAACTTGCTGCCGGAACTTGTCAAAAAGTCCAACTGGAACAATGCAGGTGGGTCTAGAAGCAGAGTCAGCTCTCTTAGTGCTGTCTGAAGTCCTCTTCACTAGCACTCTGCGTGTTGAGGAGAGGCTCCTTCTAGGAGGAAAGTCTCTTTTTCCACATAGGCAGGACTTGCAGTCAGAGCAGTAGAGGGAAAAACTGCAAAGATGCCCTGTCGTGTTTGTTAACAATGCTGGTTTACTTGTTTGTCTTTTTTTTTTCCTCTCCCTATTGCTTATTTTGCAAAACACCTTCTCATTTTAGAACGTGTATGTTCTAGAACCATACTATAGATGGAAATGTGCTGTTGCACCTGTGTGCTGTAGTGTGCTTTTGTATGATTTCAGCTCTAAGCAGCAGTCTGATGTGGTGTATCATGTAACCTGACGTATTCTTTCCACAGAAATTATCCATGCCTGCCCTTGTCACTTTTGCAAAGCACATTTAGATAGGAAGGCTGTAAATGAGGTTCTAAAAGTTATCACAGTGAGATGCATGTGAGCAGCCAGGACCAGTGCCCAAGAGAGCAGCTGGGTCATTTTCCTGTTTTGCCAACTGGTGGGGTGCCAGTAGGACTGCTGGTCTTGCTTTTCTTCACTGCACTGCAAAGGAAGAGCCTCACCAGCAGTGTGTGGGAGCCTGTTTGGTAGCACTGAGATGTTTTAAGTCCGAGAGGGTGTCCCTCATTCTCTTTGTATCCTTCAGTAGTTGAGGGGGTTGATGGGTCTCCTTTACTTTGCCCAGAGCTGCTGGCTTCTTGAGAAGGCTGTCTGCAGTGTGATGTGTGCCATGCTCTTGAGCTGCTATGTGGGCCCAGTATACACTTTGCTGAGCTTCTCAATGGCTAGGATGGTCAACTTCATGCAGGCTGAATGCAGAGGTGTTTGGGTTCCTGCAATACATTGTGGTGAAGTGATAGGAGAGCTTGCCCAGAAGAGGAGAGCTCTCCTGTTTCCTCCTCAGCCTAGAGGGCTGCACTGATGCTCAGCTGCCAGGATTTTTCTTGGTGAAAATCCTGTATTGAAGAGTCAAGATTCACTGGACCAGAGATGGTGGTAGCAAGGAGAAACTTGGTTCCTTGCCATCTGAGACCTTGTAAAATTTAAGTCTTTAGTTTTGCTCTGTTTCCAGTAACATATATCTAATAATCACTTGATATATGATGTGTCACCAGTGCTTGGAGTTGGGATCCTGTTCTCATCTGATTGCATTTTAAAAGAAGGAATTGCTTAGATGCTGAAAGCCCATTGAGGGCTGCAGTTGTGAACCCTGATTGTGATGTGGGCCTTTCAGTGGGCAGCTGAAACACCCGTCTCTGCAGAAGGGCAGAGAGGGGGATGAAGCTGAGCTGCTCCTCTGCTGTTGTCTTTGGCTTACTTAGATGGAGCCCGCCAGAAAAGTGGATTGTCCTGTGGCCCTCTCCCAAGGTCACAATTCTTCTTGTGTTCCACTTAAGGAATGTAGACTCCAGTAGATTCTATTGTGTAAAGGAAATGCTGGGAGTCATTAGGACAAAGTCCTTTGGGATCCATGTTCATAGGACCATTTGTGACCATCTTGGATGTCTGAGACGATGGTTTGGATTTGTTTGCTGTTGCTTGGTGGTCTGAGGGAAAATAGAGGTGTATAATGAACCACTTCATCTAATGAAATTGAAGATTGTCTGAATACTTTTACTAACAGAATTCCTGTCAACTGGCTCTGTTAGCCCAGTGTATCTAATATTCCTAGAAGATGTAACATGAATATGTTGTCTCCAAATGGCAGCCAGAAGTCACTACTATTCTTTTATCTTTTTGTTGGGTTTATTTTCCTTTTGGAGGAATGAGTAGATGACAAATGCTTTCCGTTCTGGTTCTGCAGTGACTGGGATGCAGAAGTATCCAGAGATAGTTGCTGTATTTTCTGCTACTCTGCCTGGCTCTTTAATCTCTGTAAAGAAATTGTATCCTGCCCTTCTGCGCCCAGTAGATGTTGCTGTTGAATCAGTAACACCGAAAGAGGACAAGGGGGTGGAAAAAAGCTTTCAGAACTCAGAAGATACAGTAAATATTCTGGTATCTTATCCAGAGAAAAGAGGTCTTATTAGAAAAAAAAAATGTTGTGCCCATATTTTTTTTTTTTTAAATTCTGTTGGCTTGAGAATCTGCAGCATTGTGTGTAATTTTGAGTTACGGGCTTATGTACTGGGGAAAAAGAGGAGGGAAATTGGATTTTCTACCTTGCATCTCCATTGTTATGGTTTTACTAAGTACAGATATTTTGTACTCTCACCCAAGAAGCATAAATCATGTCATTCATCTCTATGGAATGATACAATTTTGCAAAGCTGTGCCACCCGGTAAGAATGGACAGACATTCCTGTAGCCTCTCCCAAATCAGCATCGATTCTTGGGAGCTGGATCTTTGCCAAGTTGTTGGAGCACCTTTTAGGATGAGACCCCATGACACAGGGTGGGTTTTGTGTGCATTTGTTGTAGAAGGCAGAGTAGGAGAGGCAGGGCACTTTGGGAGGGGAGGTTGAAAGGAGATAAAGAGGAAAACTTTTCAAGGTGGCGTGCTTCTTTTAGCAGCACCTGTTCAGGAAGGTTATGTCTAGAGGAAGTTTTAAATTATTTTTTTTAATGAAGTCTGGTCTTCTAATGGAGTTTGAGAAATAGGTTGCTATTGGTCAGAAAAAATAAATAAATCTGTGAATAAAATACTGAGTAAACAAGTAATCTCACTTCTGAATTTTCTTTCCCTGTTATATGGGAAAACATCTGCAGCGATTGGTTTCCTTGGAAACAAATTCTCTGCAAAAGCTAAATGCGCTCTCCTGAGCCTGTCAATTTTGCTGCATTTGAGAAGAGTTTAACAGGCACACTTGGACCTTTTTACTACATTTGTTTCTCAAATGCTGTGTCATTTTTGTGCTGTTCTCGCATAAAACACCCGATCAGAGGAGATGTGTGATGTGCTTTGGATTTCAGACAGAACGAGAAGGAAGGTATTTACCAGCCTAAGCATGGACAGCGTGTACGTGTATATTTATTTACTTACAGCATCTAGTTTTCTGAACACTTATTGTTAAAGCCTTGCCTTTTAAAGCTCAGTGCTATTGTTTGCATATTCTTGCAGTCTTAGCTGGTTTTTGGAGCTGGAGATCAGATTGCTGCTGAAAGGAATTGCTGGTACATTTGCCTCGAATTAGAATTTTGGCAGGATGTTGGTTTTATTTGTAGCTTATTTAAGTAATTCAATATGGGATACATGTGTGTGTTCTCTCAGAGTAGTATTTTTGTTCTGGCTGTGAAAGGAGCATGGTTTTCTCTACTGTGTTAGAAGGTTCTCATGATGCTCATGATCAGCTTCAACTGTTCAAGCCAAAGCCACATCTGTGTAACAGTGCGGTTGTGTAATTATATCATGAAGAATTAATTTACAGCTTGCATTATTGTACTGGGAGAAAATGAAGCTTTTTTAAGAAAGTACTGCACAAGATTTAGATGGGTTTTGGCAGGTTTTACATAGCTTCATGTGCGTACCTGGATCACAAGTGCATGAGGTAGAAGTCGTATTTGTGACCATCACTCTATTAGTAAGACAATTTTTCATACTGGAAAAATAAAATATATTGCTGAGGAGGCTGCTCTGTATAGAAAAACACTTAACACGTGTTGACAAAACATTGGCTGTTGCTTGTCAAATAGAGAGACATCTGGCAGTGACTCCATGGTGGGATTTTTGACTAAAATAGGCTTTAAAATGTTTCATAAACTCCTTTTACTCTCTAAAAGGAGACAGCTGTTCGTGTGAAATTAAAGTTTACTCACTAGGCCCTTTGCATTTGGGATTTTATTAATGAGTATTAATCAGCCTTTGAATCTGAGACCTTACGGTGTTCCCCTCACAGATGATGTTGCCTGTCACTGTATATATTTAAAAGGAGTTGTCACACTAGAAAGGACTTGAGGTGAAGTTTTCATGGACTTTGTTTGCTTGGGTGCTCTAAGTTACTAAAGCACTGCAGTGGCCCATGTGCTCCGTGTCCAAACTGATAGGGTCTTTTCCATGGGAAACCAGTCTTTAGTTTTAAGCACTCTTTTGCAAATGTCAGGGGGAAAGAATAGATGTAGAGTGAGAGAATTATTTGTATTCCTGATCTATCTACTGAATTCTACCCTACCCCTTCTTGTTGCCTCTACACATTTAAAAACCTTTTAAAAAAGTACTAAAATATTGATTCTATTGCAAATAGTGATGTTCCTTGAACAGCATGCTGCCTAATCCCATGAAAGGAATAAAATTAGTTAATCTAATAACCTCTTCTACTCTTTGAGAGCTGTTTGCCTGCAACCCGTTACCACACCAGTGCTCAATACTCTGCAAGAAATTCCACTTGCACATAGACGTGACTGGGAAGGGCAAGCTGATGTTTAGAAAGATGAAGTAGGATAACAGTTTTTACAGGTAACACTGTGTTTTGGAAAGCTTTGGGATAGTTAAAGAATATCTGACTTCTGTATTTCATAACATAATTTGAAACATTATTTGCTAGGTTGTTTATTTTTATGATTTTCTTTGGTTTTACCCAGTAGAGATTTCCAGTCAAAGCTACTTTGTGATTTTTGCTTTTGTAGCAAGTGATGCTACTCTGCTCTGGTGAGGCCACATCTGGAG